>JACYXH010000479.1:4816010-4828510 GCA_026745465.1 Lota lota | reverse complement strand
GATAAACCCCAAAAAGTGTGAGAATCATTTAAGTGCATACAACTTCAAAAAGTGTATTTATTACAATTTATTTTTTATTTTTCAGTAATGATAAATAATTCTGGGAGGATAAATGTATACAGCCAGCTCTCTGAAGTGGTGCGGTACACAGAGGGCACTGCTGAACAGACAACAATGTCCTCATAGCAATCCTTTAAAGGCTTATAGCTCGTTCTTTGAGCTCAGTCGTCTTTGATGTCGTGTGTGTTTGTAGTGCTTGCTTTGTCATAGGTGCTATTATGGTGTGCTTGTAATCAGAACGTTGGAGATAAGTGTAAATTGAAAAGGAGAACTTGGTAAAAAAATGTAGAGCAGCACACACACCTACCTCTGTGCGTTTGGGTGTATTTGTGGGCGGCCGTGTGATTGTGTGTGTGTGTGTGAGCATGTGTGTGTGTGTGTCTGTATTCATGTCTGTGCTTGGCTACGTGCATGCATATGTAGCGCCTGGTGTGTGGGTGTGCGTGCCTGGTGTGTGTATATGTGCGTCCGTGCGTGCGTGCAAGTGTGTAGGATGGCCCCGGATGGCAACAGATGGTCTCGCACTTCAACACATCCTATTGAGATTATGTGAGCATATTAATGTCCCACTCCACCTTCAGGCTTATGCAGGCTGCACCACTCGGCCACACGCTACATGCTACCAGCACCACCACCCCCTCCCCCACAGCTACATGCTACCAGCACCACCACCCCGTACACCACAGCTATATGCTACCAGCACCAGCACCCCTCCACCACAGCTACATGCTACCAGCACCACCACCCCCATACACCACAGCTATATGCTATCAGCACCACCACCCCCTCCACCACAGCTACATGCTACCAGCACCACCACCCCCCTCTACAGCTACATACTACCAGCCCCACCACCCCGTACACCACAGCTATATGCTTTCAGCACCACCACCCCCTCCACCACAGCTACATGCTACCAGCACCACCACCCCCATACACCACAGCTATATGCTATCAGCACCACCACCCCCTCCACCACAGCTACATGCTACCAGCACCACCACCCCCCTCCACAGCTATATGCTACCAGCACCACCACCCCTCCACCACAGCTACCTGCTACCAGCCCCACCACCCCCATACACCACAGCTATATGCTATCAGCACCACCACCCCCTCCACCACAGCTACCTGCTACCAGCCCCACCACCCCCCTCCACAGCTATTGCTATCAGCACCACCACCCCCTCCACCACAGCTACATGCTACCTAGCACCACCACCCCCCTCTACAGCTACATACTATCCAGCCCCACCAGCCCGTACACCACAGCTATATGGCTATCAGCACCACACCCCCTCCACCACAGCTACATGCTACCAGCACCACCACCTCCATACACCACAGCTATATGCTATCAGCACCACCACCCCCTCCACCACAGCTACATGCTACCAGCACCACCACCTCCATACACCACAGCTATATGCTATCAGCACCAACCACCCCCTCCACCACAGCTACATGCTACCGAGCACCACCACCCCCCTCTACAGCTACAGTACTACCGAGCCCCACCACCCCGTACACCACAGCTATAAGTGCTATCAGCACCACCACCCCTCCAACCACAGCTACATGCTACCAGCAGACCACCACCCCCCTCCACAGCTATATGCTACCAGCACCAGCACCCCTCCACCACAGCTACCAGCTACCAGCCCCACCACCCCCATACACCACAGCTATATGCTATCAGCACCACCACCCCCTCCACCACAGCTACCAGCTACCAGCCCCACCACCCCCATACACCACAGCTATATGCTATCAGCACCACCACCCCCTCCACCACAGCTACCTGCTACCAGCCCCACCACCCCCATACACCACAGCTATATGCTATCAGCACCACCACCCCCTCCACCACAGCTACATGCTATCAGCACCACCACTCCTCCTCCACAGCTACGCTATGCAATTCAACAACTTACATTAAATACAGTATTCCAGATCATTAAGAAGAATGTCGTTGTTGGGAATCTTGCTCAAGGACGCTTACATTGGGGTAGGCATTTGAGTGATCAACCCAAGACCATTTGGCTGTGAGTTGACTACACTGTTGACCACTGTGTGGTCACTACACGGCTTACCAAGGCCTAGCCTGCTGAGGAACTTCCCCACCCGTAGAGAAATGTATGTACACATTATTACTACACTACCATCCGTAAACATGACCTGCCCTTTGCTCATGCTGTTACTGGTGAAGTGGACGCGACAGAGCGCCGATTAGCCCTGCTAATGATCTACTCACTGGATGTGGCTTTTCTTTCTGCAGACTTTCCACACTATCCACCCTGAGGATGAAGCTCTCTGTTCTGTTGCTGTGAAACCTGGGTGACCTGCAGCTCTTACATTTCCCCAGAGAGCTTCTGAATAGGGCTGCTGTAATGCTTCTATTGAGTCCCTCTGAACTGTACACACAGTATATCATACACAGTATAAGCTAGAGTGTTTTCTGAATAAAATATGTAAAATAATAGATATATACAAAGGATTTTATTTTCAAATACATGCATATGGTAAAATAAATTTACATAACTGAATGTGTGCTGCACGCTACTACCAATATTACTAGTAGTACTGCTAATACTAGTATTAGCAGTACAACTACAAGTAGTCATACTGCTACTAATACTACTAATATTACTACATCTAATACTACTACTACTACTACTACTACTAATACTACAACATATATAGTAATAACATTTATTATAATTGATTGAGAAACTGTTATATCATGAGAAACCTATAAAAAAGAGCTAAATATAAAGATAATTCATGTTTGGGGGCAGCAGTAGCTCAATAGGTAGAGGTGGTCATCTGGCAACTGGAAGGTTCCTGGTTCAATCCCCGGCTCTAATTAGCTAAGTGTCGAGGCATCCCTGAGCAAGACACCTAAGTAATCCCAACTGCTCCCGACAGGCTTGCTGTACCCTGCCGTCAGTGTATGAATGTGTGTGTGAATGGGAGGCACCAATTGTAAAGCACTGAGTTGCCACAGGTTAGAAAAGCGCAATATAAATGCCTTCCATTTACCATTTCTTTCAATAATACATGGCGTTGTAGATTTGGACCATTAAGTATGACCTTAATATGCATGTCATAGACGTAAGTCTCCACTTATACAATTATGCACATTATAAAAACATAAATAAGACAATAACACAGTGTGACACAGTGTGACTACACTACAGCATGTGCAACATATCTCTCTATTAGCACAACCCATATGGTGCAGGCCCGTGTGGTCACTACACACACACACACACAAACTTTTCTTTTTATGGAGATGGACAGAAAACGTATATAACAATATGAAATGGAGAGCCAATCAAATATGGCTGAGAAGCTCGACCACATTGAAGCTTTAAAAGCCCTACTCAGATTGCATTTTAAAATCGTTCTCTTTCGTGAGGTGTCAAACAAACCAAGGTTGGGGCGGGACATAGCGTTTCAAAAAGTGGGCGGGTTTGTCGTGGTAGCTAGGGCAGAGCTTCGGTACAGTGGTGCTAAATAATGAATGTAAACAAACATGGAGAATAGCAGCATAGTTGACAATAGAGCAAGGTAAGTGGACAAAATACTTGTCAGTTTAACGCCAGATCCGGCATGTGTCATAACTACGAAATACAGCAGTATACCATAAGTAAGCACAAAAACTTTTTTGGGACCAAATATATGAAATATATCTACATTGAATAATTATTCAATTATATATTTTTTGGTCTATATCATGGTATTGAAGTAATTAAACTATAGGTAACCCAATTTGGACCTAAGAGAGCTAATAGTTCATTTTGTGGGAACTTTAAAGAGATATTTTCTATGTCTTCTTGGCCTTAATGTTCAGGTAGAATGAGCTGAATCACATCAGTAGAAAACAGAGATCACAGCACCACACCAAAGCAGGTGTTGTGAGCGCGCGCACACACACACACACACACACACACACACACACACACACACACACACACACACACACACACACACACACACACACACACACACACACACACCTACTCTCTCCCTCTCTATTAATCTCTTTATCTCCATCACTACGTCCTTCTCTCTTTATATCTCTACCTCTCTTTATAAATTTATAGATCTCATATCTCTAAATGTCTCTGTCTCTCTCTTTCACTCTCCACATATCTCTCTCTCCCCTTCTGTTCCTGTCCCTCTGTCCTTTGCATGACCTACATCCTCCTTGAAACCACACACCAAGTGTGTGCACATGTAAACAAGCGAATCTTGTAAAGTACACAAAACACACGTGCACACACCCTACATGCACACCCAGCTGAAGTGATGCATATGCAACTCTCCAGATGGTATCCTTGTCCCTCCAACCTGGCAGCAGCACCGCCATGCTCCCAGCCAAGTCCAGGGCAAAGGACCCCTCCCCCCCCCCCCCTCACACACACACACACACACACACACACAGATACAAACAAACACACACACAGATACACACACACAAATACACAGATACAAACACACACACACAGATACAAACAAACACACACACAAATACACACACACACACAAATACACAGATACAAACATACACACAGATACAAAACACACAAACATACCAAAACACACACACACACTAAGGAACAGTCCCATTTTTTTTAATTACAAGTATGTGAAGATGTTCTTTGTCTTTAGGGCCTGCAGGTCTGAATCAAATCAGCAATGTGCATGTATGTAAAGTTATGAGCTCTCTGAATAGGAGCACACCCCCCCCCCCCCCCCCCCCCACACACACACACACACACACAAACACACTCACATATTGTTTCTCACACTCACACACACACACACACACAGTTTCACACACACACACACACACACACACACACACACACACACACACACACACACACACACACACACACACACACAGTGCTGTGTGTGCCCTTCCTAGCCCTCTTCACAGTTTTCGAATAGCCCTGCAGTGAATTGTCCATGTCGCTGCACATCAAGGAACAGTATCATCTCTAAAGGCATGGGTCGCTTTGCTGAGGGAGCCACTTTACAATGTTTGGTCTCAACGTACACAGACAGACAGAGAGACAGACATGCATGCGCGCAGAGAGCAAACACTTGAGTCATCAGTACTATGACTCATCAGTACAAAACCAACTAACTCGCACACAGACACACACACACACACACACACACACACACACACACATGTCCTGGATGAAGGATCAAATATATACAGACCAAGTGGTACAGAACCAATATTAGTACATATAATAAGAAAGTGTGTATTGCCATTAAAGTAATTGACTATGTACTTTTCCTCAGCATACTGATGAATTAGCTGCCGTGTCTATGAGCAGCAAGGAAGGTTGCCGTACTGCGGTTGTTCTGCTGCATGGTGGACTTTGCCGCAGCCCCGATTGCCTCGTTCGATTGCCTCCCCGATTGCCTGTGCGATTTTCTTTAAAAAAAAAACGTTCAAGCTGTGGCTTACTTTTCCTTCCTGTTTAATTGTCATTATTAGATTAATATGGATATTATTATCATCCGAACTTCCTGTTTGGATCCTGTTTAGGGAGCAAACTCACTTCATCAAACCCTATACAATCCTGGCAATTCTCATTCTAATCGTATCTCACTGAAGGATGCCGACATTAGTTAGTCACTCTTGAAAGGAAGGGATCTATAAAAACTGAAAAGACTCATGGCCCATATAGCTTTTTTGACCAATAGTTAATTTAACATTGTTGTAAATGATGCACAGCATAACTGCTATGGAAGTGCCAAAAAAGGATGTAACCGCCGATTTCCTGTGGTTCATCCATCCATCAAACATTGTACTGTGTGTGTGTGTGTGTATGTGTATGTGTATGTGTATGTGTGTGTGTGTGTTTGTGTGGTGTGTGTGTGTGTGTGTGCATGCATGTCTTTTGGCGTGCATGCGTGCATGGCTGTGTGTACTTGTGTGTGTGCTAGTTCCTGATGTCCCTTCATCCATCAAACTAAGCAGCATTAGAGGAAGTTTGTGCCCCATCAATTATTCCCCTCGGCGTATACATTATTGATGGCCGCTACTCAAAGTAAGACACCAAAGAACTGACAAGGCACTGAGCTAAGCGAAGGGTTGGGGCTAGTGTGATTTGGGGTGGGGGGGGGGGGGGTGTATGTGGTCTCCCCACGCATACTTTGCACGCTTGCAAAGAGATGAATGGCAGATAACTTAGTTGAGTTTGACAGAGTGGCTTAGTGAAATTAAAATAAACGTCCTGTTTGGGCCACTTCCTGGTCTGGAGTCATCCAGAATGACAGTATTGTGACATTCAAAGAAGAGGATCAGCCTCTTAAAGATCATATTTCTGCTTCATCACAGCTGATCCTGCACACATGTCAAACTCTTGATCAACTGGCACATTCAGGACCAGGTCATTCCCTGACACTCTTTCTCTCTGTCTACCAACACGTCTATATGTTTACTTAGGCTATGGCAGAAAGGGAAATCCATCCTCTCTGAAATGGTGTTCAAACAGTGGAATCATCACCTCCGTTTCACCTGTGCTTTATTGACCCATGTGATACAGAACTGTGCTTTATCACCTGTGTAGCATAGTCCACTACTACACGCCACCTAGGTGGCTTTTCCCACTCCACCTAGGTGACTTTCCTCGGGCTCCTCCAAACCAATGGACACAGGGTGGTGATGTTGAAACCGGTTTATTGCCAAGGTTGAGTAAAATGACACAGACAGATGGTGCTCCATGCTCCATGCTGCCATGTGGGAGATCTCTCCCTGAGTGTGTGTGGTGATGGCTGGTTTAACCTGTGCACATTGATTGCTCAATGTGCAACAGGTGTGCAGCCTCACCCAGCTCCAGACTCCAATCAGTCTGACTCGGGCCAGGTGAGGCTGCTTAAACCAGCCATCATCCACACACACTCCCACAACCTGCTACCTGATTATTGTATTATTTGTATCCGTTGATTGCAGAGCAGCAGTTTCATGCATGCAATCCATCAATGACTGTGTGGTCAAACTTGGCCAAGGCAATCTGTGAGCAGCTTGCCTGATGCCTCAACTCCAGGGCGATGTACTATACCAAGTGCACTACTTGTTACTGCTCCACACATGATAAACTGGCACTAGGGCTGCATGATACAATCAAGAGCCAGGTACCAGTTTGCTAGCGTGACATGAGATGTCTGCCTCATGGAGCAGTATAATACACATGATTCTAGTTGTAGTCATGATTCGTCGTGATTTGAGGGGCAATATCAAAGGGATGCCATCCTATGGGAATACATATACTGGTTTGATTTGTTTCTATATACAGGTGGTGAGGGAAGATTTGATTATGTTGGAGGGGCTTGTGAGGACTAATGATTTCCACAACTATGTCTGGGTCTATATGAGCCTCATGGTGTATTAAAGGTCAGAGATCAGAGGTAACGTTTACAGGCAAACATGGTCTCTATTGGACAATCTCATAAGCCCACCTAGCTGGGTATTAAGGGCTAGTCACATGCAAATTTGTAGCTAATAGAAACTGGATTGCAGTGTGCAAGAAATACAACTGGGCTAAGATAGTTTGAATAAGCAGTCAAAGCAGGTGAAGAAGGTTGTTTAGGGTCGCAAAACCTCCCTATTTAATATAGGCTGGTCACTCCCGAACTCTGGTGTGGCCCAGGGAGCGATAAACCAGGGGAAATTGAGATACTTAGCATTTTCTGAGTGGCTGCCACAAAATTGTGTCCCAGTGGACAAAAAACTGCCTCAATGAAACTTTAAGTCGCATCGGATTATAGAAGATTTCCACACCATCTTGGTGAGGAAGACGAGGGAGAGCCTAGCTCCACCTACTGACTGACTGAGGGACTTTAGCCCTGTGATCTTGGAGGACCCCAGAGAGAAGCTGCTGACTTGGGAGAGGCCAGTTGTGGTTTGATCATATGTTAAGGATGTCCTATGGGCGCCTAGAGGTGTATTAGACAGATCTACCATGAAAAAGAGCTTGGAGACAGAAACACAATTGAAGTATTATTTCTCCAGGCGGTCCTGGGAACACCCAGGGATTGCCAGGAGGAGCTGGAGGAAGTTGCTATGGAAACATGTGTTTGCCCTGTTGCAGCAAACAACCCTCAGTGGGAAAATAAATAAAAGAATTGGACGGATTGAGGGAATTTCTTGCAAAGGTTTCTTTCGGTAACCGGCAAGGGAAAGAGATGTTTTTGTTACGATCACTTTTTTGTGGATATAACTGCATATCTCTTTGTTTGGTGGAGTGCAGAAAACTGTAGTATGTGGACGGTGGTTTCCACCTACTGGATTTCGGTGTCGATAATATACATATGTACTATTTATTTATTTTATTTAAGATTAATTTGGGAGCGACACTACACATCAATCAACATTTTAGTTGACACTTCAATTTAAATGTGTCAGAGTTAGCCAAGGTTTATTTACATCTGTAGTCCTAAGTCAACAACAAAATAATTACAATAAAATAAAAAAAGTACATCAGCATTCAAAACATATCAATAAATGTAATGTCCAAACTTGAATGCATGGAGGTGGTACACAGAGGAGATTTAGTTATGGGTACAGCGCTGATGTTATTTGAACCAGTACTGAAGACCATATCTCCTGACAGTGATAGAATAATCTATTTGAATTTTTTTTTGGCTTCAGCTGATTAAATAAAAGCATATTTCATCTCCCAAGGCTTGGGGAGATAATTGCTTGGAACTCTGAAGGATACTACTTTAAGGAAACTTGAGCTATATCATCAACAGAAAACAAGTAGGGAATAGTTAGTTATTAATTATCATCCTTAAGGGATAAGGGAAGGGCTCTCCTGTTCCACTTTTCAGTGAAAAATATCTTCTGGAGGACAGCAGTCACTTCCTCAGTGTCAATATCCGTCCCAAACGCCTTTTGGCTTTCCTTTTTCCACTACTTTGTCATCTCGTTTGTTTGTGATTTCTCTTTGAAAAAGGTTACATTTTTGCCCATATCTCGGCTCGGTTGGGTGTGAGCTAGAGTTGTTAAAGTGACTTTCTTCTGTCTTTAGTTGACATCCTACAGCTGCAGTGAGATATGCCATTCAAAAACCAATGAGTTATGGGTAATAAGGCCCAAAGCAAAATGTCAAAGAACAACAACAACACCACAGAGAAATGTCACTTATTTAGGGGATATTTAGTCATAATTGCTGTCCTGCTAGCCATTCTTTCTCCAGGCCAGGTATTTTGATTTTTACAGTTGCCACCCATGACCCATGGGAAATGCCTTGCCCAAATTAATTGTGTCTCAAGTCTTTATGTTAAACCCCAACCTCTTGACATTTTGGTTTTTTTATGTCCAAAGGTTTCAGTAAATTACTTCAAAAGTTAAATAAACAAAATACCTTTCTTCTACCAAGACCTTAGCTTAGCTGCTTTGAAAAAGAATGTAAATACATCAATAAAAACAACCCACAAGCACAATTCTGCTCTACAGCCATTTGGAAACAGCTGAATTGTGTTTATGCTAGTTTACTCTCTCCATTTCCTCTCGTGCCACACTCCATTCCATTCTCCCCTTCCCTCCAACCCTCTCAGCCACCCCGTGCTTTGTCTGCTCCTGTCTCATCTGCTGCGTGCCACTGGCCATGTCTCCCCCCATGTGGCCAGGCGTGTCACAGGTGATCCATCACCACAGGTGGAGCCTTATTATTGGCTGAGGCCCGTGGGCCCCGCCAGTCCTGGCGAATCAGCAGTAAATGCCAACCCTCAGCAGAATATTTTGATAGGTTCTGACAGGCGCAGCAGGCCCTATGCCAGTTTATTGCCCCCCGGACCCCCAAAACCAACCAGGTGTGGGCAAGTATGTGTAGTGGCTTTGTTTATCTTTGTGTGTGTGTGTGTGTGTGTGTGTGTGTGTGTGTGTGTGTGTGTGTGTGTGTGTGTGCGTGCATTTACACCGCCTGGTGTAAATGCGTGTTTATGTTTGTCGTTCTCTGTTGCATTATTAAGCACCTGCTGCTGTTAGTTTAGGTCTCTGGCCATTGCCAGATACCTAAGTACTTCATGCAGTGGCTATCTGCACACACGTGTGTGTGTGTGCTTGCATCTGTACATTTGTGTCATATGTGCTCATGTGTGTGCAGTATATTAACTGACACGGGGCTGTGCGGCTAAATATGCATGGTCAGCACTTTGCTGTTCAACTCAACCCAGAATGTACGATGTTGTCTTCAGAGCAACTTTTCTGCTGACCAAAAGCATTAACGGTTTTCTTGCACTACCCCTTACTCTGGTCAAATCACTTTGGCCATTGTTATGCAGCGACCTTCAAACTTAGCTTGCCCTCAGCCCTGTTACAGTCATAATGTTGCTACAGGGAAATACATCTCAAACTACTGAAGAAATGAATTGGCAGTGAGCGTGAACCAATCAGAATTGCCCACACTTATATAGCCTCTTTAATGTCTGCAATTCAGTCAGAATAAAAAACAAATTTCTGAGGTCTAAAGGAACCAACTGGCCTCCACAAGAGCAGCACATTATGTAACATATTATAGTTGACTTGTTTGTGAACAGCGAAGAAAAGAACAACAAAGTAAGACGGGTGATTTGATGTTTTTCTACCGAACCTATAGTCTGTAACATTGAACAAGTAAGACTCCTCAGCTGGAGCTCGTCCTGAGCCCATTGAATAATTTACTGGAAGCTTTAGCGCATTGGCTCAACACTGTCGCAACGAAGCTTAACCAAAGTGTGTGTTAGGTTTGGGTTTAAATACTGAACATAATAAATTATTCATTAATATGTGTTGATACTATTTTAGAAATATGTCAAGGTAGATTTTTGGGAGGGTTCACATCCTTCAGTCAAGGTAAAACTAACTTTGTTAGCATTTGTGTTTTTTTTTTCTTTAGCATAGCAATAGTTAAAATGGGAAAAGTCAATACATATAACAAAATACATATAGCAAATTATAAATATAATAAAGAAAATAATTTTGTGTGCAAAAATGGTTTTGTGTCTCTCTTCTATCTTGCGTCTTAATTTTTTCCATTCTACATTGAAATTGCATCCTGCCGTCTCCTTAGACTGTTACATATGGGCTAGAAGGTTCCAGGCATTGCAAATTCAGTTAGAAAGGGCTTTTTATATTTTGCCTCATCATCATAAAAAGTTAAGCCAAGCCTGTTTGGAACTTTCTATTGATGATAAGCTCAGACAGTGATGGATTTTAAAAGCCTCATTGAAAGTGCCTTGAATTCATTGCTTTCTGAAAGCCTCAATTTTGATCCCGAGTTAACCTCCATACATCAAAACCAAAGGTAATATTGAACTGACACTCTCTAGAAGCATACAGATCATTTGTTGGAAGATTAATATATATAAATATGTATTATTATATATTGTTGTGTGTGTGTTTGTGTTTGTAGTGTGTGTTAGGGTTAATTAGGGTGATCGAGTAAAAAAGCAAACAACACAGATAAAGCAAGCTACTCCAAGATAAGCTCTTATTTTGAATGATTTTGTCCACTCGCCTCCATGTGTCAGAGACCTCAAACAATTCATAGCTAGCTTTCCATCCACTGGCATCTTATTCCAATCTTTAATGGGATCGGGGAGCCATTAAAACGTAGGCTGGAATTAATGACTGCAATGACACAAACTGTTCGCTTATTGAGTTATTTTACTTCCTAGGTCAGTACAAGGTCATTCCTGGGTCATTTTTTGTGGCACTATTTAAACCTGTAACATCAAATAGAGAAAAAAAAGATGGCTTTCAGATGTTTACATATCTGGTGAAGAAATTAAATTCAGCCTCCTGGTTTAAACAACATTGAGCTGAATTACGTAGACCCTTGATAAAAACATGTTCACCTGCCCTCTGTGGGGAAATTAAATATTGTACTTTGAAGATACATGTCTTGGCTGTATTTGAAAAGAATTAATAATTATCAAGAGCTGCTTGGTTTGTTTTCCTTTCATTGACCGAAGCAAAAGCAAACCATTTGATTCCCACCACTCAAACCTAGGTTGAGGAAAAGCTCGTGTTTGAAATCTGTGCAATGTGAGGGACCATTTCATTCTTCATGATAATATAATATAAAACATATATAAAAACACCCTCCAGTGTGTCTCCTTCTCAATCGTGATTTGCTGCATTCGGCAATGGCCTTTCAAATTATGTAATCCTTCGAAAAGTATTTTTCTTTCAATCCTTCAATGATCCCATACAATCTAATACAAAGTACATGTTTTACATTGGTAAGAAAAAAATGGCCACCTGTTTTGTGTACGTTGTTTGATGATTATTATTTTAAACTTTGTTTGTGGGGAGTCTCCTGAAAGGAACCCAACTGTCCATCAGGGTTAGTTAAGTGTTAATCGAGTAAAAGGTCAGTGTCTGCAATAATCTCATTACATAAAGGTTATAATTAAAGTAACTG
>JACYXH010000479.1:4678510-4811010 GCA_026745465.1 Lota lota | reverse complement strand
AGGGGGATGTAGGTGAAAAGGGCGCATTTTTCTACATTCCCCATTTTATATTTATATCATTCAAGTCCAAGCCAACATTAAGAAGAGCTAAATTAAACATCTGCAAATTGGTGTTGGTTAAGCCCTGCCAGGGCAGGTGTTTGGAAAAGCAAGTTGCTATTTTATGTCTTCCTCTTCCAGCCTCCATCTTGCTGCAAGTCACAGTTTAGCAGCAAAACTCATTAACATCGATAGCTCCTCTTTTTTTCACCTTCATTCTATCAATCCCCCAAAGCAACAAGGTGGTTAACTCCCTGATTGTTACCTTGAAAGATAAACAGCTTCTGCACATTCTAATAATCTCTAGGAGATATGGAAAGATTGGCTGAGAAGGAAAACTTTATGAATCCAGAGGGAAACGAAACTGCATACTGCTTGTACCAAAATACAAATGTATATATTTTTTTAAATACCCCCAAAAAGAAATCCAGATCAATCTATATACTTGCTTTGTATGTTACATATGCTGTAGGTAAGATTTAAGAGCTATTATTTGAGTGTAATTTGTTAATCTGTGTCAGCTATTAGTGAGTGAAATGCACTGTGAGAATATCAGTTTTGAGTTGACTGTGCCTGCCTCTGTATGAGCCAATTAAGACTTTAGACTGCTCCCATGACCAATCAGGTCATCTTTTCCTGTGATTATTTCAGGGAATCCATCTTGCCTGTCAATCAAAGGTGCGTGAAATGCAACACTTCCCAATGGTGGAGAAAAGTAAGGAGGGAGGGGAAGTGTTTTTTGTTGCTTAGTTTCACGATCTTCCACTCTTCCAGTCTTTTCTGCTCTCTGTAT
Organism: Lota lota; assembly: GCA_026745465.1. NCBI lineage: Eukaryota > Metazoa > Chordata > Actinopteri > Gadiformes > Lotidae > Lota > Lota lota. Next base: position 4,810,178 of record JACYXH010000479.1, on the reverse strand, counting down.
TTACAATTAACATTTTTACCTACAGCACTTTTAATGCATGCATTTCAGGGGAGTTCAAGGAATTTTTGAAGTTAAAGAGATGTACAGAGTATCAAAGATGAGCTGTTTGTTGGATAAGACTGATAATGGTGGTGGTGGTTGTGGTGGTGATGGTGGTGGTGGTGGTGGTGGTGGTGGTAGTGGTGTGGGGTTTTGTACGTCTGTCCGTGTACATGTGCACATGTTGCGGTGCTTTATTTGGCAGGCGAGCGAGCCCGTGCCCATTCTGCATGCTAATCTCGTTTGAGTGGAGGCAAATGGCACTGCTCAGCGATAGACCCTTCCAGGAATCACTGGCTGCAGAAGTGAATCAGAAGCCATATAAGCCTTTCTACACGCCGACTCATACAATGACAACCTGCCTCGGCGTTTAACCCGTACCCACCGCAAAAAGCCAAATGTAGAATTAAGAAAGAGAAACTGGCGCCCTTTATAGATGAGGAGGAATTGGCCGATCAAGGATCACAGTGTTGTGCTATCTCACTCTCTCACTCTCTCTCTCTCTCCGTCTCTCTTCAATAAGAATGACAGAGGGGCCATTATGTCAGCGATTAGAGAAACATGAATATAAACAAACCTAAGGGGTGTCAGATCCGTCTCCAGAGCTTAATAAATGGATATTCTAGCCAGTTTGAACTGAAACTGCAAGGAGATATGAAGCCCAAATAAACCCATCAAAGCAACTGCCCTCAGGGCCATTAGTGTCTGTAAAAATTACGTCAAGTGCTTATTAAAAAGTTACAAAAAAATGATTGATTAAACAGCAGACATTATGGTTACTCTAAAAATTACTGTCTCACTGTGTGTATGTGTGTGTGAATGTGTGTGTGCATTTGTGTGCGTGTGTTTATGTATGTGTGCGTATGTGTGTGTGTGCGTGTGTATGTATGTGTGTGTGTATGTGTGTGTGTGTTCAAAGAAGGCCCATATTAGCAGCTTTTGTTGTTAGCTGTGCCTGTGAAGTTAATTTCCTTTACCTCCATTTCCATTACCTCATTTTTGCATATGTATTCATACCTACTGTAATGTCCCAATGCATACAAATAACTCAAATCCAAAAGATGAATAAAATGCATCAACAAGCAACCTCCCTGCAACCAAAATACAACAGTAATAGTGTAACAGATAGACATTTTCTATTGTAGAGGCTTTCATAACCTCTAATGTTTATCTACTATTTCACTTTCACTAATATGTCCCTTTGTCAATCAGTACCAAAAATAAGTCATATACGTTTTTTATGCTAAGGGTTCAGTGTTAGTGATAGTTCGTTAGAAATACTGGAAATACTCTATTTTTTGGTGGTGGTGAGGGAACATTATAATCAGGGGACATTATTGGAGTCCCTTATTGTGAACTACAAGTTAATTATACATTCTTAATGTTTGAACTGTATGAGTGCATTCAATCAGTTTGTACCAGAGTCAGGACCTTTTGAAAGAGAGTATAAGTATACTAATAGTATTATAATGATTAAGTAGAAAACAAAATCTATGATATCTCTTAGAAAACTAGCACGTGTAGAACAACAGAGTTGGCACTCTGCTGGCAGGATAGTCTTGTAGTTAGGTTGTTGAACTCCCAGCAGAAAGGTAGATGGAGGGTGATTTGATCCCGAATGTCCACAGTCTTTTGGGGTATCCTTGAGAAAGAAGCCCTAGCCCTACCTGGCTCCTTAAACAAATGTTTAAATTGCTTCTGATAAAATTGTCTGCCTAGTGGGAAATAGTTATTCTTTACATCTTGCTGGATGGAATGAATAGCCGTTATCACTGCTGCTCTAGCAATACCATTGCTGGCAAGATTCCTGGCAAGATGCCATCAAAGATAAGATATGTTTTAAGATATGCTTTCTCTTCCGTTCCCTAGGCCAGCGACTGGCATGTGCAGCAGAGAGGGATAGCGGCGGAGAGATTAGCGCAAGATCTTGTATTACATTTTTTACTCTGCGGTGCGGTTTTCTCTGGCGGTGTGCCATGGTGCACCGTGCTGTGAAGATATTTGTGTCTGATACAAATTCAAAGCAAGATGACCCGTGCGGAACCTTGCTGGTCGGGTTCTGTTAGGGAGCAGGGCCGAAGTGTGAGGGTCTCCGGCCCTCAAGCCAGCTCAGTAGATTTCAGGCTAAAAGGTGTCATGTTACAGGTGATAGGAAAAGGAGAGGTCTCCATTTAAGTATCGCTGATGTTCAATGCTCAGTAGTGTTATTATGTTGTTCCGCTTTGGTGGGTGAGTACCGGGTTAAATTGCTAATCAGTACTCAAATAGCATAGTGCAGCGTTTCATTGTGTCGTATAAGCATAGTTTCCAAGTCCATACTAGAAACCTATTGGCATACAGTATCCAACTGGATTCCCTGAGACACCATATTAAACCTTGCTGCGGTATCTTTATTGTGTATGGTTGATGCACACACATGTTCTGCAGCATTTTCCAAGGCAATGGAAATGCAAAACAATGGCCTAGACCAGAGGGCTGTAGTTAAAGTGAACACATGGGCCTGAGCTTCTGGTGCATACTAAATGTCAGTGTAATAAAAGGTGCTGGCCAGGTTTGTTATGAGCGGGTTGGTCATTATGAGTTGGTTGAAAAGGGAAGGATGAGTGGTGGAAATGCAGTTTGCACTCAAGTCTGTGGCTCTCAGTTGCAACATTAAAAAAGCGTGTACATTTGAAAGCATAGGACAGGTCCAAATACTTGATAACTGTGATATGGTTATGGAATCCAGGTAACATTAGATTACCCTCCAATGTATATGTATGAGTTAATGGTTTGAGAACAAATGTGAGAATATGAGTAATATCAGATACAACATAAATCTCTTCAGTAATGGAATAATTTGAAAAATGGACACAGAACTATGCCAAGGCAAACACCATTACAGACTAGCTGAGACAACAAACTCACACAGGTAAATTAATCCAGGAGGGTTGCCCAGAGAGTGCACAACCTCACACTGTGTTTATATGTGAGCGTATGTGTGCATGTGGTGCGTGGCCGCTTACGTCCATGTGGATGAAAGTGTGTGTGTGCGCACGCTCATGCATGCAAGTGTGTGTGTGCATGCATGCAAGTGTGTGTGTGCATGCATGCAAGTGTGTGTGTGTGTGTGTGTGTGTGTGTGTGTGTTTTCCTCCCAGCGGTGTTGCTGAGAGAACTAGGACAACCGGTAGGACCTCCACCTGCACTGTAACGCTGGTGGCTGGAATGGGCCAGTAATGATGGTGACCTGCAGATCACATGGGGGCTTTTAGCCTCCTTAGAATGATGCCCCGACACCACCACCATCACCCCACTGGTCTCCTCAAGTCTGCTCATACTGCTGACAACACACACTCACACCCAGCATGGGGAAGGGAACTCTCTCTCTCTCCCTCTGTCTCTCCCTCGCTCTCTCTCCCGCTCTCTCTCCCTCTCTCCCTCCCTCCCTCCCTCCCTCTCTAGCTCTCTCTCTCCCTCTCCCTCTCCCTCCCTCTCCCTCCCTCTCCCTCTCCCTCTCTCTCTCTCTCCCCCTCCCTCCGTCTCTCGACTTTAACCAGGCCGGATAATAAGGAACCGATTCTCATTTACAATACTGGCCTGGCCAGGCAGCCAAACACAGCACAATAATACGCTTCTCACAAATATAAAAATTACTTAATACAGTGAAATGAATTGAGTCCCAGGACACTGTCACAATGAGTGTGAGTCAATAACATAGCAACACATTATGTAGCATTTTTTTGGGATGAATGCATAATTTCTTACAACTCATGAAGTATTTCTCTATTTGCAGTACTAACATGTGTGTGTTTGTGTGTGTGTGTGTGTGTGTGTGTGTGTGTGTGTGTGTGTGTGTGTGTGGGTGCCACATGGGCTCCACATGGGACTGTAGGAGCAAATGTTAACCACTCAGTGTTTCATAGAAACGCAGCACACCAGCTCCACTTGTGTCCCCTTGACATTTATCACTCTGCCATAGCTAAACACTAGACCTTAATTACTTTAAATGGGTAAACACCTGCCGAAGACGCTGTTACTCTTCCGCAGAGGAAAGGTTACTCACACAAGTGTAAGAAATCCCAGGTTTAGAAAGCCCTGCTCGTATTATGAGGTAGCAAGTCAGCAGTTGTGTTGTTTTACGAGCGCAATCCACAGGTATAGCCTGTGTGAAATAAATTAGCAAATACCGATCAATTATCAATGTGACATGTTGCACTGCACACACACAAAGGAGCTTACGGTCAGAGTTATCGTAAATTTGGTCTGTGAAGCCCTTTGAGACATTCAAGTCATTGTTACTAAGGGCTATAACAATACAATTCACTTGAGTTATGATTCCAATTTAGATGGAAGTGCACTTAGATGAAGTGCACACGTCATGTAAAGGAACTGGATGGGTCATGTCAACTCGGGCCGTGAACAGTGTGTGGTATGAGCCCCACCATGTAGAACTGTGGTCGAGCACTGGGGTTGCCTAAATAGGGGAACCATGAACCTATGCTGAACAAAGCCACCAATCACCATTCATATTCATATCCAGGTCATGTCAACCCATTTCCTTTGTGCTGTTGAAGCATGAAAATGTAATGTGGATGACTACACTATTCGGTCACCACTATTTAGTGATTTAGCAGACACTTTGGGCTTGGAGTGGGACACTCTATCCTGCCACTACACTCCTCAAGTCATCTCACTGTTACAATTGCCCCCCCCCCCAAACCACATGGAAATATAATACTGGAAGCCAACCAATTTTCCCCTCTGAACCTCTCCCTCACCACGGACTATTGAACTCTCGCCCCCTCAGATCTGTAACCTTGGTGCAATTCTTTGTCCCTACCCTTTCATGTGGACCCTATGTTAATCCCATCGCCAAAACTCAAATGTCTTCTTCCACCTCCAAAATATCACCCAACGCCGAACATCCCTCTCCTTCCCCCATGCTGAAACCCTCCTCCACACCTCCAGACCCGACTACTGAGACAGCATCCTCTATGGTGTGCCCAACGATGTTCTCAACCAATGTCAGCACCTTCAGGAGGCCGATGACCCCCTGCTCCCTCCTTCCTGTATCAGAGAACACATTACCCCTGTCCTCCGAAATCTCCACCAGCTTCCCATCAAGCAACATTATACACGCTGTAATTAACCTCATTACTTACAAAGCTCTCCAGTCCCTGGCTCCCTCCTACCTCACAGATCTCCTCCCCTGTCCCACCCACAGCCTCCGTGCTACAGGAACTAACCTCTCCTTCCTCCCTCCCTCCCTCAAGAAACAGACCTAGGAGGACTCCTTACTCCTCTCATTTCAATCATCGCTCAAATCAACGGTTTAAAATTAACGTCCAACTCTCTTGCACCTCTCTGTCAACAACTTCAATCGGCCACAAATTGTATTCTTTGTATGTGAATTTATTTGCCATTTCCATTTTGAATTGTAGTTCACTCTTGTGTTTCATGTCTTTGTGAAGTGTTTGAGTAACTTGAAAATTGTTATATAAACAAATAATATGTGAGTGTGGTTTACACCCACCGTGTCAAGGGCCTTCAGGAAATGGTGTGGAAATAGTGTGATTAGGCTCACAACAAAGAACTGTGTGTTTGTGTGTGTGTGTGTGTGTGTGTGTGTCTGTGTGCGTGTGTGTGTGTGTGTGTGTGTGTGTGTGTGTGTGTGTGTGTGTGTGTGCGTGCGTGCGTGCGTGCGTGTGTGTGTGTGTGTGTGTGTGTGTGTGTGTGTGTGTGTGTGTGTGTGTGTATGTTAAGCCTCGGGGAACAATCTTATCAAGATCAAAGATCAACAGGGGCCTAACATTTTATACCGGAGATATGGGTTGCCACAACACACATTTCAGGTTTCCTAATTATTTTTCATTTTTACTCCCACACAAGCAAATCCCTCATTGGTCAATATGGGAGGAAAGATTAATATTATATTGCTGTTTGATATGCCTCTTCTTATTCTTTCGCGTAATTTCTCTCCTTTGTCGGGTCAACGCACGCCCTCTCGATGCATACACACACGCATTAAAAACACAACCCCCTAACACACAGGCACACGCACACACACTATTCTTCAGTTTTGTTCAGTCATTGACTTGAGACAGTCGAAAAGCACTGGAGACCGCCATGTCAGAAAGATTTGCATACAGCCTATCAAAGAATTTGCTCAGAGGTATGACTCATATTTATTCATGAGGCTGAGGGCTGTCAGAGGCTCTCATTGGTCCTTTGAAGGTTCAATCCCGCCTCTATGTTCAGGGTCAACGTTATTTGATGGCTGTTCATTCACTCCAAAATCCAAGTTCACATTGGTGCCAACTGATATACTGATACATTTAGCTCTAGGGCTAGGGTTAGAAATGATAAAATCCTTTCTTGCAATTAACTATACAAAATGCTTTAGAAAAAAAAAATGGAACGTCAAAACAAAGTTAAATACTGCCCTTTTATGTCACTTGCTAAAAAACATTTTTCACAGGAGCAGAGCGATATTAAGCTATTAATAAGGAAAGGAAATTAAATCTGTAAAAAGACAATGATTTGCTGTACTAAAATATATATAATAACGTGGAAATATATATAATAATGTGGATTTAACCAATTAGGCAGCAAACTTAAAATTCCTAAATATAATAACATTATTATGTGTGTGCAATCTGAGTGCAATATGCTGTGTAATAAATATGTTAAAGTGTCATTTTCTCATTTGAAATTGGACAAATTTATATAGCCTTTGCGAAGTACCTGTGAGATCACTTCAAATGCTTCTTATTACACCCAAAAGGAATTAAATTTTTGGCCAGAACGGCATCTTAATAAGCTTGCTCCAGGGTGATTCTGAACTTGGTCATTCCTCTAGCATCACTTCCTCATCGTTCAGTCCCATCACAGAGTAAGAAACTACTTACTAATACAACTGTTACTAACACTGCCCACGGTATAACTGGATGAAAACAATTTCTAAGGAGGTTTTAGGAGGAAGATAGCAAAAGGAGATGCTATTGGTTTGAGTCACATAATGGTAATGTTTCTGCTATGGCTGTGAAGTGTTTTGCTTCAATTCCTGAAGGAATTTTGTTCAGACACTTTCAGTTTCACTAATGTAGGCCGGATGAGGAATAGGGGTAATTCGTCCATTTTATCAATGATACACCTACTCTGCATTTGTACTCCAGAAACTACATTTGTGCACACAACAAAATGTTTTAATTTTTATTTTTCCATCAAATATGCCAATTGAATGCAGTTGCAGATAACAGGGAAAGTGTATAATTTGCCAGGTGAAATGCCAGGTACCCATTACAAGTATCAGGATTTGCAGCCATTTAAATGGAAAACCTTCACGTAGATAACAGTGCAACCGGTTTATATTTGTGGAGTCAAACTGATTGGCCATGTTGTGCAATAGCTCTACAATCAATGAATACTGTTACGAGAGTCAAAGATATGGCTAAATAGCATTATGAATAATAAACAAAATGGCTGACAAACTGCTGACTGAGCAACGCAATATCAGTCTTCAGTTTGTGTACTACCTTGGCCGAGAAGGCTACGGCTTCACCGCTGGTTTGTTTTGACTCTTTGTTATTGTAATGAGGCTAGATGGGTGATGCCGATTTATTTATTCAGCCAGAAGGCAGATGAAGCGACAGTCACCCAAAGCCTCTTTCATGTGTTTTAATGGCACCCCAGGGAATGCGCTTGGTTGGTTTGGTTGTGCTTGGGGAGGCGATAACACTCATTCTAACGGGCCCACAAAACATTTGAGTGGTGGTCCTCTGTAACGGTTAGTCTCCATGACTAGCCTTGGAGATCAATAGTTGTTCCTCCTTCATTGTACGCAAGAATGAACAATGAACGTTACACAGTAAGTCCGGATAGCAATACAGATTTGACAAGTTTACACTTGGGAAGTTTATAATTTGTATTACCAGTTGGGCAGCATAACAGCCAGCATTTGTTAATAACAAAGGCCTGCTTGGAAAAACAGTATTGATTTTGTAACACAAAAAAACTTGACAAAAACCAGGCTCACAATGCAATACTAGACTTATGTTGCAAATGTGTGAATAAGAATCAGTTGGAGCCTGACTCAAAGATAAAAACTGATATTGTCCAAATCACAGGCGATCCAAATCTAATCAGTAAGCTCAGAGTCTATTTAATTTCTGCAAATACCCGACTAAGCGGCTCTGGACAGCAAGAAGGAAAATAGAAATATGTAATTACTCTGAGAGAAAGAAAAAAACTGAATTTAGGTACTTCTTCATCATCAGTCCCCTTTCTCCAAAAGTGTCCCTCCACAGTTCATTACATTATGTCCTTATGTGCTCTCATATATCAAACCACACGGTAAAACTCTTATTCCAAATCAAATATCACAGACAGATAGGTTCCGTCATGAATGATGGATGAAAGCTGGGGTGTCTCTTCATGAATTCTCCTTTTAAGAAGGTATTTATGCATTGTATATCGTTCGGCTCGTGCCAATGGCATTCATTCAGAATCGGGGTCTGTCACTGACTCCTTCTACATCTGGTGTTTGGACGACCGGCTCCTGTACATTATCTGAAAGCTGGACTGCATTTCTTATTACTTCCCATGTCCCCCTTGACTGGCTCACAGTGAAGGGAGGCACAGAGGTAAAACCCTCTGGATTTATTGTTTGGCTTTACTATATAGAGGTTGGTTCCACCATATAAATACCTCCTTCTCCCCTATTTGACCTCTATGTCACTTTGGATGCTTTTAGATGTCCCACAGGCCACACTTAAGCGCAAGTAAAAACCATGCCCTTTGCTCTGTTAAGGAAAATAATTTATATTAAAAAACATTATTAAAACATTTGACTTTCCTTGTGCCAATGCAATAACTGAAGTGGGCCAATAAATCCAGGGAAACATTGGTGGATCAATCTAAGATTAAACCAAATAGTCTATATATGTTGCCTTTTTTAAGGGCTGACAGGTTGAAATTGTGCTATTTTTTGACAGCACAATTGCAATGGATTCACACCACAAGAGCCACAAGCATCTCTCTCACACACTTGTTCTTTCCCTATTTCACACTGTCCTTTATAGATTCTGATACTTGAAAACCTATTTTCTCTCTCTCTCTCTCTCTCTCTCTCTCTCTCTCTCTCTCTCTCTCTCTCTCTCTCTCTCTCTCTCTCTCTCTCTCTCTCTCTCTCTCTCTCTCTCTCTCTCTCTCTCTCTCTCTCTCTCTCTCTCTCTCTCTCTCTCTCTCTCTCTCTCTCTCTCTCTCTCTCTCTCTCTCTCTCTCTCTCTCTCTCTCTCTCTCTCTCTCTCTCTCTGCCTCTCCAAGACTGCCTTTCTTGTTTGGAGATGGTGCTGAAGCTGTCTCACTCGCCAACCTCTCCTTCACCTCCCTATTCAGGGTACTAGTGCTTTTTGGAATCATGTCATTGCGTGGCTGATAGGCGGTGATTAAAATGATCTGATAAAGTGACATAAGGGGAAAGAAAATGGTGCTGGTTAAAATGCAATTACTAGGTACAAGCCAAAACCTTTTTATGAGGGCCAGACAGGGAGAGAGAGAACGTAGAGAGAGAGATATAAAGAGGGAGGAGATGGCAGAGTGTGCATGGTGCCTACTTCATCCAACTTGTACTTTGCATGCTATATTTGACATGCAGAGCACCATCGTCATACATGGTTCATGCATATGTTCTTTAATTTTACTGCAAGGCTGGCCCAGTCTGGTCCAAGTTACACAGACCAAATGGTGAAAAGTGTTTTAAGTTAACCTGCACTATGTCACTTTTCTAGTGCAGCTATATAGTCCATTAAGAAATCATCCAGAGAATCTTTCACTATAAATCACCATTCATTCTGGTCCACTTTTGCTTCCCCCCAACTGTGGGAAAGTAATGGTAAGAGTAACTGACATCTGACAGTTACTGTCACGGTTATAAAGTGATATAGCTATAACTGCAGCTACAACTCATGCCACTAGAGATTGCTTATAGGGAAACTTACATAAAGCAGGTTTTAAAGTCAACCCAAACCATGTTGGTTTAGTGATTCAGGAAAAGGACTGGGTGTGTCTGCAATCAACTCACAAACCCTCTTTTTTCAAAGCACAATGCCTATTAGGATGCTTGAGACTTATGTTCCTAGTGTTCCTTTTGTGGCTGTTTTCTTGAAAGAAACCTCCCAACATGCCAGCTCCCAGCATGGCAAACAGTATCATCAAACACCAGAACAGAATCAAAAACAGGACAACGGAATATGAGACGGTATACGATATACTGCATATGATATTCAACATAATCCACTTTGGCTGAACAATAATTAAATAAAAAATCAAGGCAATTGTATTACAGTCAGAGCGCTAGACATAATGATCCAATTAACGTTTTCAATCGAGTCGGTTCAGTGTTTTAAATTCTGGAAATGTGTCCAGTGGCCTTGTTATTGGAAATAATTAGGCACGGTGCCAATGTTTCTGGAGTCTATTTTGAACAAGGGCAGGAGAATAGGAAATAAAAAGAAAGACCTGAAGAAAGCATGGGATCACCTTTGTAAATTCATAACTGTGATGGCGCAATTAATTCATTCTTACCTCAGCCTTTCAGTACAAAACCAATGTGGATCACGATATTATCAACGTCTTAAACACATTCACTACACACATCCTCATGTATTGTTGTTGAAGAATGAACCAGTCTATGTCGTAATGTGTCTGTGATCAATCAATATGCACACACTGCACATGCCTTTAGTTATTGAGCTGTGGCTTGTGTCAGGGTGATTTCCTTTATTGCAGGAGCAATGTATTGCCCTTGGTGATATCATATATGTTTGAATTTATAGGTTTTGCCTTGATGTTTAGGGGGGAAAGGCTGTTGACAAACAAAGGACACACACACAGAAACACACACACACTTCACTCTCTGACTCACTGACTGCACTCAATTTCATCCTGTCATCAAATGAACATCCGTTCTGTAGGTGAAATTTGAGTAGAAGCGTTATATACTCTGTCCTAAATGGCTTATTGCAATCTTCAATCTCTCTTAGGTAAACAATATCAGCACATGTCTGGTCTTTTAATCACAGAGTGACATTTACTTTTTATTAGGTTCATACTACGTGTTAAGAAAAAAAGTCAGGCTGACAGACACTGGTAAGAAAGTTAACGGTACGCAAACGCACACATAGACACACACACACAAACACACACACACACACACACACACACACACACACACACACACACACAATCTAGAGGGCTGGAGGTGATCTTTAAAAATACTATATTCAACTGAATCAGAAAAGCAGAAAGCATTAATACATTTTTCATGCTATCTTTCAGATATCGATTTAGCTAAAACAGTTGAACAAATGAATGCATGAGAGCAAACACAACAAAACACGATCATTATAAGGATTATCAGTGCCAAAACAAGAATATATGGCTTCTTCAGGCCTAGCTGCGCTTATGCTGACTACCAATAGGGTACTCAATAGGGTCAATAGGTAATTCTCTTGAAAGTCACAATGTGTAAGATTGAGCCCCTCCCGGTTAATAGGCATGAGATAAAAATTATGAAAACAGTATTTAGTTTCCAGCCTGCTCTTATACAGCTGTACCTTGAATAATACCTTAAATGACTTAGTATTATTAAGTCCTGCCACTTATCAGCAGGGCAGCGATTCAAACTGTACAATATAAACTCCTATACACTCATTTAGTTTATGTTAATATGTATTAAAATAAAAAACATCTCATATCTGCATTACAAACAGAATATATATGTGCTAGTGATGAAGCCTCAAGGCACCTGTAACCTCTTCAACACTGTGTCTCTCTCCGTCCTTTCACCTCCAAATAAACAGGGAGATGGCACACGCACACTTGTGCAAATGGTAATGAGTATTTAATTATTGGTAGAAATGAAACAATAGAGACAATAGCCAAGGTGCGCCGATATTTTCCGCCCATTATGAAAGCTAATCCCTTCCTGTATAATGTGATAACCCTCTACATAAATCAGATAGCCTGTATGCATGTGTTTGTGTCACTTACAAATTGAGGAGCCCTGCATTATTGATGGCTACTGTATATAAATCAATTGAAAAAATTGCCTCTGTAAAAACATGAACACATACAGTACATGTAAAAATAAGGCATTCTATGTTTAATATTGACCTCATCCAAATGATTATTATTTTCCTCAATTTATTCATTGCTATATAAGTGCATTGCTATATAGGAACCTTGTGTGTGTGTGTGTGTGTGTGTGTGTGTGTGTGTGTGTGTGATTGTGTGTGTGTGTGGTTATGGGTGTGTGTCTGTGTGATTATGTGTGTGTGTGTGTGTATGTGTGTGGTTATGGATGAGTATGGGTGTTTGTCTGCATGTGTGTGTGTGTGGTTATGGATGTGTATGGGTGTGGGTCTGTGTGTGTTTGCGTGAGTGTGTGTGTCTGCGTGTATGTGTGGGTGTATGCAGAGTCCTCAGGTGTGGCTCATATGTGTGTCCACCTGAATGTGTTCAAGTAAATGGCCTTTGGGAGCGCACTTTCAAATAATAGCTTTAAACGTGTGCCTCATGCAATTACCTGTGAGCCCGAGTAACCGGACTGAACAGTCAATACCCTTTTAACCACAGACTTGGGACATGAATGGGAAGAAAGAAAGAAATAATAGAAAAAATAAAAGAAAAGACTAAACGTATTGTTTGTTAGGGTGTATACAGTATGTGTTTGTGGGGGGCTATGGGTATGTGGGTGTGTGGGTGTGTGTTTGTGTGTGTGTAAGTAAGTATGTATTTAAGTATTTGTGTGTGTGTGTGTGTGTGTGTCTGTATGCGCGTGTGTACATGCACGTAGGTGTGCACATGTGTGTATGTGGAGTTATGTTTGTGTGTGTATGTGTTCACTCGTTTATCAATGTGTCCCAAAGTGCCCTGCTGTAAAGTAATAACTTGCAATGCATGGGTGAAGGGTGCTACTGAAAGGATGGGCACAAAGTAGGCTGGAGTGGGCGCACAGCAGCATGTTTGTGTGTGCAAGGATGAAAGAAGAGAGGGACGTGAGTCACGACACACCTGGTGACTATGTGCCTTGAGGAGGAAAATACTTCATTAAAGTAACACGAAATCATTTAGGAAGTGTTGGGGTCACGAGGACAACCCCGATATAAATAATGCCTAGACGGTTCATTGACAGAAGGATACGCAATCGTTCTAAATGCATGCGAGTCCATAAACGGTGAAAGCAATAAAGAATGTAAACACATATTCATGCATACACACATACATCCACACACCCACACACACACACACACACACACACACACACACACACACACACACACACACACATACACACTATCTACCATTCCCTGCCTTGCATTGATCGTTTCAGGCTGCAGGCGCTGTATTGATTTACTGTAATCAGTTTTAAATGAACAATTATGACCGTGTCACTTGCCAGTGATATTAGCAAGGCCTTAGCATCTGCTTGTCAGTTGAGGCGCTATTATCTCTGGGTTGTGTTTTCAATAGTAAGAACAACAAAAATACTTTTTCTATCCAGATGTGGTTTCAACCTTGTACCATTGAAAACAATTTGGCGTTGAAACCCCCAAGCAAACCATAAATTAACAGAACTTGATAGTATTTAAAGGTTTACATATTTAAATTTGATAAAATTGGCCTTCAACATTTATCCTGTGACAAATGTTGGTTTTCTGTGAAGGAAAACATGAGCAACAAGCGAGCATCTGTATTGTGGAGCACTGCAAAGCAAGCTAACGCGCTGCGCTTTCAAAAGTCGTCACGTCTTCTTATTATTGTTGCGAACTTTGGATCTTTTTTCGGACTCGGATCTTCAGATCTCGTTCATTCAAATGAACAAATCTTTTCGGGTCGGATCGTTCATTTGCGCATGCGCAAATCGAAGAACGAAAGAACAAGATGAACGATCCAATCGCAGATACAGATCGTTCGTACCAGATCATAGAAATAATGCATGTCATATACGGTAATCTATTGCGCTTGCGCATATACTGGGTGATATACGGTAACACAGTGAAGACGTAGGGGGCTACGTTAAAATGACTTTTTAGGCTGACAAGTAGACAAACAGTACACAATATAGCCAACATTCTCATTTTCATAATCAATCACCATAATTAGGTATTCACAGTGTATCTGTGGATACCTTTTGTTATTGACGCAGTTGGGTATTATTATTCCGGATTGGTAACGCCTATATCTCCGTGGTGCAGTAATCAAAAGTTTTCAAATTTGGGGGATTTGTATATATCCCCGCTAAGCAGGTCTCGAAAAAGTTTGCCGGCGAACTGCACATAGGGGGCACTATAAAATCCGGTAAAATTTAAACGATCAGCACGTCCGCCCCTATGGATGAAGATTTCTGAAACTTATTTCACATGCTGAACATTTCATCCTCCGGGACCATTAAGTCCGTCAGGGTAGATTTTGCTGTACAGTGAAAATCTCGTGAAACCTTCAAAAATCTTCTTCTACAGAACCAGAGCTTCCCATAAAGAATGGATTTCAGATTCATGATATGTCAGCTTGTCTGAGCTTAAATGTATTATAAATTTTTGATTGGGTAAAAAAAAAGGCAGAGTTATGGCAAATTCAAAATGTGCAAATGATCGAACATTATTCGATAAGGGAGGACACCTCCCTTAACAGGGGATACAATTTTGGTGTCGATATCTCATTTCATGACGTCACAGTGTCAATTAACGTGATTGCTCTTAAGCGTAATGAACCAATTCGCCAGCAGGTGGCAGAATATCACACATAAACGGCATCTACTATGAAACCACTGTGTCTGTGTGTTTGTGTGTGTGTGTCTCTGTCTCTGTGTGTCTGTGCCTTTGTGTGTGTGTGTCTCTATGTCTTTGTGTGTGTGTCTTTTTCTGTGTGTGTGTGTCTCTATCTGTTTATTTATATTTCAAAATATAACAATTTTCAAAATACAATTGGATGCATTGGTTTGACATTCGCCTATCCAAACCGAGGCCTCTCTACAATGCAGGCTGGGCCATAATGGGGTACACACATAATTTCTTAATGGTCCATTTTGAAGATGGCTGTCGACACTGTGTACTTTAGAAACATGATTATTTTGATGTGTTTACTTCCGGTAAACCGGTTTATAAGGCATGCAAATGCCATTTTACCATACCTACCAAGCTCACTACATCTGCCACGTATGGAAGACTGCTCTTTCTCAAAACATAGTGTATTTTGCCACAGGCAAGTTCCATGTAGTGTAGTGGTATTGCTTCTGCCACGTGGACATAGGGTCGCCAGTTCAAGTCTGACCTTGACCATGCTTTTTGTGAGACATGGCATGGACATAGGGTCGCCAGTTCAAGTCTGACCTCGACCATGCATTTTGTGAGACATGGCAGTAATGAGTAATGACTACACCAGTGATTCGCTTGAAAAGGGCGGCCGCTGGGAAAGGCGGTGCGTGGGCTGTGAATACCTTGTGTGAGTGCTTGCAGTCCTAGTTAGGTTTGTTTTGGCACATGAAGAAACAATGTGTCTGAGGATCTACTTTAGTACACACATTTAAACACCACATAGAAAAAGGATCCCTATAAAGTGAACGAAATGAATGATCCACTCGCAGATACGGATCGTACATACGAGATCATAGAAGTAGTCTGCATGTGCAAATCCAAGAACAAATGATCGAAATGAATGAAATGAACGATCCACTCGCAGATACGGATCGTATGTACCGGATCATAGAAGTAATGTGCATGTCCAAATCCAAGAACAAATGAACAAAATGAACGATCCACTCGCAGATACGAATCGTACATACCGGATTGCACAAAATATTTGTTCTTTTTGAACGAATCGTTCATGAATCACATATTACTACTTCTTATTCGAGGTTCGCATCCCTGCATGTTTGCAGTTGTATTAGACCGCCCATCTGCCATGAGCATCAGTTTGTATGCTGTGCTGCTCTGCCGGCTGGCAGTCCGGGTGGGCATGGCCAATTTGATCAGAAGAGTTTGTTGTCCGGAGTATTTTCAGGGGTGCACAGACAAACGGCGCTAAATACATGTTCAGTGTGTTTTTGATACGCTTTTGCCTTGGATACTATTTGTCTGTGAGTACTGTGTGAATAATTATCAACACTTTTTAAGGAGTTAAATGTAAGCATTTATATTGTTTACGTGAAGCATACTCCGCTGGTTAGCCGTTGCAGCAGTGGTTATCTCTGGTAACTGGTTGACGTGACTCGTAACTGTTGCGGTAGTTGAACTGCGCTAATTACTGTCTATATGAATACGCTATTGTTTGTATTACTGATTTGTTATTTTCTCTGTAATGTTTCAGTTTTACAAATAACAAAAGTGCACCAAGAGAAGAGACAAGACCAAAGTAAATACAAGAAAAGTCAAGCCTTGTGTCTTTATTGGAGGACTTTTAAATGTTAGCTGGCTGTCTAGGTTTGTACAAGAGAACTTGCTTGCAAGGGCAGTACACCTGCCTTTGTTGTTTCTGCATTCACTGAAGTTTCAAATGTCCTTCAGTTTCCGTTTTGCAACGTTTTTCTAAAAGCGGCATTCAAAACGTAATGAATAAAATAAAAGGAGGAGAGGGAGGAGGAGAAAGCAGAGATGTTGTTTGCTAATAGGGATGCAGTGATTAACCGAAAAGCAAATCGAAAAAAAACACACGAAATTGCCGCGTCAAAACTGATTGCATAGCCGCGGCATATTCCTATATAATCGCGGCAGTGAAAAGACAGATGGATTACTCGACCTATATAGCCTAGTGAGGACGAGCTTATACTGGGTCCTTTCACAAAAATATCCAAAGTATTTAGAGGATTTAATTAAACTGGAGTTTTACTTTTTAATCCTAGTGTAAAATAGTGTAGCCAACGGCTGTCCGTTGATGTTCTCAATTACATTCTTAGATTTTTATTAAAACTGGAAACAAACAACAACAAAAATAATAGAAAGGTAAAATACGATTTAGAATTGTAAAATACATAGAAAATGAACAAGAAAACATTTGAAATGATGTGAAGGAAAAATAAATACAATAAAAACCTCTAATTAAATAATTCTCATGTGATTTTATACATCAATAGTGTTGTGAAATAAATGAATGCATAATAATCGTGAAACCGTGATTCTTTCTCCGACTTTAATCATACCATCAAACTTGATAATTGTTGCATCCTCATGGAAACATTTTATATTTATGCAACCACTCTATTGTGTTTGCCTCTGTGAATTCATGTATGTATGCATACGACTGTGTGTTTGTGTGTGTGTGTGTGTGTGTGTGTGTGTGTGTGTGTGTGGTTGTGCATGTTTTAATGTAAGTGGAAGTATGAACACACATGTGTGGGTGTAAGTGTGTCGCTGCCCCCTTCAAAAAAACAAATACCTCATGCTGTTTATTTTTTTTGCTGCAGCCATTTGTATCAGTTCAGGTTTGTGCCTCTGCATTTTGTATGCATGTATGTGATAATGACAGGGCATTCTACACCTCAGATTTATATCTTTAGCCTGGACCACCGAGAGCCATTATTTCAGCTAAACAAGTCAGGCCAGGACCTAGGAACCCAGATTTTGTTATACGGCTCCCTGGCGATAGCTGAGCTACAAAGATAGTAATTGGGCAAGTCCTTCCATTCTGGAACCACGCGGGCGCTGCCCACCTCTACTATATCACAGTGTTTAAGAGGCCACAACATTCCACTGCAATGTTGGGAACAGCAAGGCCGAAGCCCCAGGTCGGCGCATCTAGCGCTGTCCTGGCCACCTACTTAAAATACGTGCTGTGGAACTAGCGTCAGGGGAACCACAGGCCTTGAACTGAAAAGTACCACAGGGAAAGCACCGACAATATAGCACACCACAGGGGACCCCAGCACCAATTCAAGTAAATTGGAAACAGGGAGATATCCATGTTTTGACCACAGATGAAGCATGCAATGTTGTTGCAATGTAGGCCTTTGCATTGGACAAATATCTCTTTCTCTTTTTTATTTTTTAATAATTGTAAATCGATTTTTAATTTCTCATTATTGTAATATATAACATCATGGTTTTATTTGTCATTAAATGATGACTGTAATTGTTTTTCATTAAAACTTTATAACTATTATTCATCTCTCATCACCCAGGTTTGTTCAATTTACCCACTTGGATTTTGCAGTTGACGTTTTCCCTTGGTAGTAGGGCCAGGGGTTGCCGTGACAACTGCATTAGTGCTCCACAAAAATCGACCTGATGTAAACACATAATGTCTGAAAACACATAATGTCTGAAAACACATAATGTCTGAAAACACATAATGTCTGAAAACACATAATGTCTGAAAACATTTCATTGTTTGCAGATTAAATGTCTGTTGAAGGTCTACATAAAAGATTTGTGTATTTGGTGGATCGTGGACCGTGCGTGTTTGAGAATGCATGTTGCACTTTGTCCCTAAGTTACAACTAAATTTATGTCCTTATATTGGGAGAATAGATGTAGTCATAGCGATCAATACAAGTGATTGATGGCAGAATGGACATTAAAGAGTTGGCAAATAGAGAAAGAAAGATGAGTGGGAAAATAAATCTAAAGAGGATGAGGGTTGATAGGGTTCATCATGTCTTTCACGGAAATTATGAAAGGATTAGGGAGATATAGGAGAGGGAGAGAGTGAGTGTGTGTGTGTGTGTGTGTGTGTGCGCACTTCCAATATCAAAACGCCCTCCAGGTCTCCAGGACTCTTTGCTTTCTTGGCCAGGTTATCCATTCGACAAACATAAATAAAGTAATGTTTAAATAGGTTCACTCTTGGTTCACTACAATAAATGTAAAAAATGGCCATTAAATAACTGTACCAAATATAAAATAAAGGCAAAAGACCAAACAGACCTAAAAAAAAACAACAGCAACAAAAACATCCAACCTTTTCTTATAAGCAGCAGAAATAACAAAGGTTGGGCATCTAAGTAATTTCTATAGTCTCCTTCCTTGTACTTAATTATACACCTTGTACTGTGGTGTTTCAGTAAAATACAACATGAGGCTGTTCAATGCCTTGATTAAGAATAACAGGCCATGCTTTAACCCCTATGACCAATATAGGTGACGATGGAAATACCATGTGTGTTTTTTATAATACACACTGTAAATATCTCCACGATCTGCTCTTGTTTTTCCATGCATCTCTTCCCCCTTTCTCACACAGATTCACGCATGCTTAGTTTTAGTATAAATGGCCTATAAGTCAAGCCTTGTTTATTCAGTGCTATACAGCCTGGCTGTATAATTGATTTAGTCCTGTCCCTCCTCCATCATAGGACCGCCAATCATACAACTCCAATACACACAGTTCCCTCTGGCAAGCTAATTCAGAGTATCCCAAAAAAACTCTAATTCAAAGAACAAAATCACGGCGAGAGAGAGAGAAGATCGAAAGAAAAACAACATACAACAGTAGGACTTGAGATGGTGGAAAAGACAATGGTACAAATGAGGTTAAAATCAAGTAGATACAGAGGTAGATATGGAGAGAGGGATCACCAAAGCATGAAACATTCTTAGCACGTTGGGAGCACAGCCATCCAATCACATCGAGCCTCGCTCCAGGGGCCAGATTATGGCTTGCTGGTAGAAGGAGATTTTTTTATTTGCCAATTAACATTGGGGGGCATGATTGGAGGGCATGATTGGAGGGCATGATAGTCTGGCTCAGTTCTGCTTCCTATCTCTCCGATTTCTATCTGGCTTTGACCATAAACTGCAGGGCAGCTGCTTCTATTGAGTTAGAGGGAAATACCTTTGTTTGAAGGTACATTAGTTACAGATAGGTTTGTACAACAGCAATATGTCACAACTTTTACATGATGCCGTACGCCAATGGCTGATAGTATTTTTGTAATACATGTTCACATTAAAATCCTAATCAAAGCTATACACAATTGTTTTCTTCTTGAGGTGCACACTTTGTAGCCTGCATTTACTTTGATTCATTAAAAATCCAAAACTCAATCCCAGGGCATATTACTCGCCGCAGACAGGCAGAATGGGAGAATTTGTTAACCGACAAAGCTTTAACTGTGCTGCTATATCGACCTGTTGGAGCAAACACAGCAGGCAGAATGATCAAAACAAATTAAAATAAACGGTAAACATGAACAATAAGATGGTTCCAAGTTAGGAAAATTGGAGATTGCTGAATGAATTCAAAGACTATTACAAAAACAAAAACAAAGGGAAAACCAGCAGTTAAAAAACGAAGATTGGATATTTGCACAATCCTCAAAAATGTGTTTATTGGCTCATTACTGCCCTACTTATTGGTTTCTACACGTTGACCTGATTTGTAACTGGAAGTTATCCGAAAATCTAAAATGAGATTCAAATGTGCTGCAGATAAATCCGGCCGAGGATTCACAGCTGTGCCTCTTCTGAGTTGGCAGGAAACAGTTGTTACACCTGTGTTGCCGTCAAAACCAAATAATTGCTTGCTGAGGGCAGTGGAACAGCATAATAGAGCTGTGAGAGGGATCTAAGAGGTGCGATGTGTGTGGACTCCTCACCATCAGGACATGGGCCGAGACATGAAGATGCTACTCTTACTTCTGCTCTGGCACAAATAACAGAGGAGGGAAAGGGGAGTCTAACCCCGGACGGCTGGATCTGTCACGACCTGGAGGGTCCCTCTATCCCCAATCTGTTGGGCTCCTCAACCGTGGAGAGATAAAGACTTGAAGGGTTAGAGAAAGAGAAGGATACTGTGTGCAGTAATCAGGATTTATTTTGCCCAAGAAGACACGCATATTTGGAGGATGCGATTTCTCTCAAGTAAACCACAAATTCCGATTGTTTAAATGATGAGGCAAGCAGTTGTACAGGCTTGAAGAAAAACAGTGGTGAAATCATGACTAAAAACAAGAATGCAACCAAACATGATGGCTAGTAATAAACCTGGGTGACAGAGCTCTGTGCATGACCACAGACTGAGATCAGTAATTAGGCCTGATTATGCACAGGTGTCCCTCGTTAATTGGCTGGACCAACCCTAGCTCGCATTCGGGTGGAAAATCCATGGATGAACATATTTATAAACCTGTTTATAAACCACCCCCTCACCACCGCAGTCTATTGGCTACTTTACACATCACAATTAACTTGCTTCGCCTTTTTGTCTCTCCCTATTGATTGAGGTGTGTGTGTGTGTGTGTGTGTGTGTGTGTGTGTGTGTGTGTGTGTGTGTGTGTGTGTGTGTGTGTGTGTGTGTGTGTGTGTGTGTGTGTGTGTGATTACCTATGTGTGAATACATACAATACTCGGAGGGGTCTGGAGGAAATTTTTAACAGCACACAGTTCACTGGCCTGCATGATCCCTGATGCACACAATAACATTTGCATGTTACACACACACACACACACACAAAGTGAACACAGTCAAGTCAATGGATGTCCAACTCATAGCCATGCTCCAGAGCACAAAGGTGTAATGGATTTTTCAAAGTCAGTCTGCCTTTCTTCATTTGATTAAACAACCATTACTGGTTGCTATGGTTGCACGCCATTTGGGCCCCAGTTTATTACTTTTTCCTGTATATTATAGTTCCGTTTGGTTCTCATTTTTATTTTCTTAGGGTGTGTGAGTGTGTCTGTGTGGGGGGAGGGGTGTCAATTACGCCACGATTTTCAGCCCAATTGACATTCCCCTCCGAGGTTCCAAAGACATTTTAAGACAAAGTGGACACATACAGTCACGCACAGACACACGCACACAAAGGCAAAACACATTTGCATTCAACGCCCTAGTCTTCTGACTGTGTCTCTATCAGTGAGGTAAATGTCAAAGATAAAGTGAAGAACCTGCACTGTGTGTGTGTGTGTGTGTGTATACGTGCGTGTACACCCTTCATATGGCAGTGAAATGAAGAGCTGGGAGTCAGACCATAGAGGTTAATTAGCATGGAGACAACTAGCTAGCAGGGTGATGTTATTACATGCGGAGAGTTGTAATTTACACATACATAGTCAAACGCACACACACACCTCACGCAGCCGAACACATACACACACATACTGAATGATATCTTTATTTGACAGGTCTTCGCATATGTCTGGAAGAAAAGAAAAATCTGTGTACTGATATGTTGTACCGCTATGGCACTAGAATATATACAATACGTTTCCCAAGCCAACAGAATCAAACAGAAATCCAGTTTTTGTACATAACTGCGTAGACAGACGAGAAGGGTTCTTGGCTTGTGTGGGTGTTAGGTGTCTGACTTTGTGTACATTTCCAACACACACAGTGAAAATGTGTGGTTAGGGTATATTTGCATGAGATGCGCCGACACTTTCGTGATCTCGTTTCAACGGCACATTAGCCATTTCAAAGTTGTGTAGGCGTAAATTGACGATTTGACTAAATGAAAATACATGTTAAAGTTTTTATTTAACAGGTGGTTATTCATAGGCTCTCCTATCAGACGACGCGCTTGGGTCCAGCTATGGATCGCTGACATATGCTGGGTTGGACGTGACACGATAATAGCAACTTTGAGGTTGTATTTGAGTTGTATTTGCATTTGAGGTTGTATTACTATTGTGAAGACTTGTAGCCTTTGCAAAGATATCAATATGTCATTTAATGGCCCCAGCATGTGCCCAGTCAATATTTTGTATCCATGGGTTTGTTTTGTTAGGTATAAATAAACCATTTATTTGGAGAAAAATGTATAATTGCTGTCCACGGTTTACCATCTGAGCTGGGTCAGCATCCGCAAAGTGAGGAACACTGAACCAATTGACTCTTAAACAGCCGTTAACAGAGCCAGGGTGCTGCGCAGAATAGCTTTGCACCCTCTCTTTAGTGGCATCAACTTTAGCGGCTGGCCCCCACGAGAACGACATGACTTCCATCCCATCGCCATGGGTATTAAAAAGTGAAATTCCAATGATGGAGAGCCCATAAAGCTGTCCGGCTTTGTTTGGTGTATTTTTGAAACGGTAGAATGGGTCTATTGAATCTTAAGTGGCCACACAGAATGGCCTGAGGTCATTTATTACTGACACCTTTATGGAGATAATTGGTTTCAATTGGCCCTGATTTCAATAAATCAGGGCAAAGGACTTATCTGATGGGTGAACTGCACCCAATCAACAGTAAATACTACAAAATGCAGCCATCGGTTGTGCAAGTCAGGTGATATAAATCTAGTCAATGATAATATAGCATAACCCCAGATTTTATTTAAAGCATGGAGGGATTTTATTTTTTGGTGTGATGCACAGTTGTGAGATTGACAACACTTTTATTCTACAATAATTATTTACTCCACTAAAAACTGCAATGGATTTCTCCTTTGTAAATGCATGACAACTATGGCTTTGATTAAAAAGAAAGAACAAAGTTTCATACTGTAAGGTGGCCTTATTTTCTCTGGCAGATGGTCTGCCCCCCCCCCCCCCCCCCCCCCCCCCCCCCCCCCCTCCTGTTCAGATAGATCATACAATTTTGCTAACTATTGTACTGCTGATTATACAGTGTTGTAATGCAGTACTTTCGGTTGTAACAACTAAGCAGGCTGGGCTGAGACACAGCTTGATTGTGATGAGTGCACTTTCCTAATAGTAGCACAAACCCTAAAGCTGTTAGAACTGTAGGCTGTGTACAAATGGGGTCTGTATACATTTTCACAAATTACCATAAACTACAACTCAAAATGTTAAATATCTTTTACACATTTTAGCGTACTTTCTTTCTTACAAAGTTCATTTGGAAAGTTGCCTGAACTACTTCACTGTTATAAGGCTCACTTTATAAAGCCCCCTTTTCTACCTTTTGGTTGCTGTGTCTAATGGCTGGGTTTTTCTTGTCGTTTCAATGCAACTTTAGTAATCGGATCTCACCGAGAAGCATAGACTGTCAGGTGTGGACACTCCCAGATCGGATCTTGCAGGCATTGTGATTCGATGTGCCGGGTCACATTCAGAGGTAATCTGACATTGGAGTGGGGACCCAACCTGGGCACGATGTGTACAGATAATTGGCTGCGTAACTAAAAAGATGCCTCCAATTGAGGTTCCAGGCATGCATAGGATAATACCATGGAAATGGAACATACAGACAACTGCATGTAATGCATGTAAAGCGATTTTGGGTGAATTCAAAAGTATGAAATGTGATTGAATATTGTTATTAATTAAGATTTGATAGCTATTAGAAAAGTTTCATTTTCAATATTTACGTCATATATGGCATTTGCAATTTGGTGACCAAACAATAAATGGATGTTTTAAATTAAACTAATTCACCCCAATCATGCTGTGCTCTTCCAAGCAGAGCATATTTAAAATGAACCAATTTACAATTAACCAGAAAGTAACGTTACCTGGAAGTATTATTATTAAATATTTAGCTAGAACATCTAAAATTCCCATTAAAACATTAAAATTAAAATACAACTTAAACACGTAATTTTGCGGTCCTGGTTGAGTGAGGTCGATAGCTAAACATCAAACACCTGAGGCTGGACAGGGCCCATTAAGAGCATTCTACCTGTCTGCTCGCTCTGTCATTTTGTTCCATTAGATTTACTGATGTGTTTTTTTACACAGCCCTCACTTCTTTTTTCACTTGTTTAAACATGAATCACACCTCTTATTCACTGACCTACATTCCACATGTTTATTTGGGGTTTGTTGTTATTGTTTGTTTTGTGCGATTCCCACTTATCGCTGTTCAGCCATGAGCCAGGTGGTAACAGACACTCTGTGTAAGAAAAACCTAAATAGTACATCTCCATGTGAGTCTATCAGCAAGCTAACCGTGGCGTAATATGCATAGCGTCTCGCCACAGGCACTTTAAGAAATACATTATCCACCACCTGCCTATTCTTCTACTCTCCTCCCGGCGATTACCCGCAATCCTCTGCAGCCGTCCAACCCGCTGCCTGGATTATGTATGCATGGCATGACTGAGTGTTGGTGATAAAGAGGGGGATCGATTGTGGGCCCCCCACTTGTCTTTTCTCGCTCTAGATGTCCCTTTTCTACCTATCTTGTTCTCCCTTGTGTACCTTATGTGTGTCCGTCTCTACCCCCCCCCCCCCCCCCCCCCATTTATTCTAAATCACTCTGAGGTTGTTGCCATTTCTCTTTGTGCTATGCTTTTCTTCAACGTTTGCCTCCTCTGCAGGCCTCCTATACAGCGGCGGTGCTACGGACCACCAACACCCAGTCGCTGCTGTCGTTCAGATGATGTCCGGGTTGCATAGTTAGCCACTTACCTTTGGTTGTCATGGGAATGGTCAACCAGCACATCAATCCTGTGCTTGACTTGCATCAATAAAGAGTCAGTGAACACTGTGTTTCAGCTGGAATGAGAACACTGGGGAATTAAACAAAGCGTTTTGGGTGTAGAGTTCTATTATTCACGAGAACGAGGGGGAGGGGTTTCATTGAGACTCAGTTGTTATATTTTTTTACGACTTTATTTAGCTAGCTCTCTAGTAGCCTACTCGTTGTTGAGCAAAATCCTATCAGCGGCATCATAATGAGCAATGTCACGGGAAGCGACACAGTCTTGGCACTCCGTGTCTACAGAGGAGTCTTTTGAGGTGGAGGATTTCTCTACCCCACAATCTCCTTCATCTGTCCCTGAAACACAGTATCAAGTAGGTCCACAACCATACCTGTTTGAGCCATTAGCTCTGCTGGCTGATCAGGCCACAGGGCAGAGGCTATGGATGAGCAGGACAGAGCCGGAGAAGTGAACAACTGGTATTCACAATGTATGTTATTATAGATAAAGACTATTGTAAAAATGCAATCAGCATGTTTTTGTGTATATTTCATGACAAATATTTATTAGTATGTCTATCAATGTTTGACGATGCGTAACACAATTACAAATATACGACCACGCCGTTCATCCTACACCCCACCAATAATATCATAGATCAATGCCGCCTACCCCTTTAGACAGGTGCAATTGTAGGCATTGTGAATACATTTCTCCAGACCAAAATAAATGCTGCAATGAGATGCCAAAGGTATGCTATACAGTCCCACCTAGTACTAGACTGTCAACACTAAAATAATGCGTTCTGCAGGATTAGCCTACGCAAAATTGAGAAGTCTGAGTGCCTCGGAAAATGTACTCAGACGTCACGAAGAAAACGCCACCTGCGTTCACAGCAAAGAATGTTCACATACTGTTTTGGAGAGAATGGCCAAAACATAGGATTTTACCCCTTTTTTTCTAAATCACGTGCTATCTTAGTAACAGTGGTATGGCATAGATAACTATGTTGACAATCATATAAGACCTATTACCACGTTTAAAATAAAAAAAGGTTTTGGGTTAATGGCTTTTTAATGTGCCTTTTGGTGAATTCAAAGTAAAACATTCCAAAAATAAGTCTGCTCTCCGTATGAAAACCCCAAATCATAATTGTCATTATTTAAAGTATGCGGTTTAAAAGAGCTGAGTGACGCACAAACCCCGAGTGATTGTGTTTCCTTGACAAATCAAGGACAATGGTGTTTCCTACTGAAATAATACGGCCCTATATTTACATCCTGAGCAATTTGGGAACAATCCACCATTAAATACTTTTAACAACACAAATGGGCATTACAAAGCCGGGTTCAGATGTACCTGAGTGTAACTGTCCAATGTGTCCAATTCATTGTATTATAGTCCTAGACTGGATCCTATTTAGTTAATACAATCATGGATGATATCATAGATTTGCTTCCTTTAACATACTGCATCATAAATATGCATCACCTCACAGTAATATATTTATAATCTTAAAACCCCCTAATGTGTTAATTTATTTCATGGATATAAAATATATATATATATATATATATATATATATATATATATATATAGTTACATCAAAGCCCTGTAATGTGTGCGATAAACTTGTTTTAAATGTTTCATCAGCTACGCTGTCCAAAACAGTTTTGATCCCGCCTTGATTGGCAGCCATCTTTGTGTTATTCATGAAGATGAACCATTTTCTCCTCATAAAGCATCTTGACTAACACTTTGTCAACCAGTGAAGTGACGAATCTCTCTGTTACGGCAGAAGTTACAAGAAAAGCCGGAGGTAAGATTAAAAGGAGAGTAGGGACAGCATTCTTAGTGAATTACAACTAAGAGCCGGGACAGTGAACAAGTGGATTGAGTAAGCAGTGTTGGCTAGCTATCGCAACACTTTATAGGTAAAAGCATGGGAGATACAATTGGACTTGGAAGACTAGGAACAAATCAATGAGAGAAATGGCAGAGAGGAGGCAGATTCAATTATATTGGTCAATATTGGATTGCTAGGACTTTGGGAAAGACTCATCTGGAGTCTGATGCACAAATAGCATTGAATTACGGTTGGTATTGAAGATAGGCCTGTGCAACGTGTGTGTGTGTGTGTGGGTGTGCATGCATGTGTGATTGTGTGAACGCATATGTGTGAGTGAGTCCTTGTTTGCACATACCCACATAAGCGTACACGTATGCCAACACAGCTTAGATACAATACAATTCCCTTGAGTGCCTCTGTATTCAATAGCGAGACACTCTTAATGAATGATTGCCAATGCTTTTTATTTGATTCAGTGATGCACAACCCCTGTTCTAGGGGTCTCTGCGTCTCAACGGGCGAATCGAATAAACAGCATCCTATGCATTGCCTAGGAGCAATAATGAGAAGGAAAGGCCTGTTTGGCTACACTTAATACTAGTTGATCACCAACCCATCAAGCGGAGAGACGGATGAGAGGCAAAGGGATAGATAGAAGGAGAGAAGAGATAGAGGGAGGTAGAGGAGAGCAACATAGTCTGATTGTGTTGCTTTGTTTGACGAAGGAGGCAAGGCTAAAGTGACGTGGGCAACTGATTCTTAAGCTGATTATGAGGATTGTCTCCTCAGTCTCTGGCTGCTGCACACTCTCCTCCATCTCCCCTCAAACATCACTGCAACGGGCAGCTCTCAACCCTGCATGCTCCATCTGTTTATCTCCCACCTTCTTAGAATTTTTCCTATGCTTATATATATATATATATATATATATATATATATATATATATATTTATATTCCCAGGGATCAATAAAGCATTTGTGATTCTGATTCCCAGTTCAGAGGGCACTCGTGTCTATCTAGGCTTTTATCTCCCATCGTGTCGCTATTCAACTGCCTGGAACTCAGATGTGTGTGTGTGTGTGTGTGTGTGTGTGTGTGTGTGTGTGTGTGTGTGTGTGTGTGTGTGGTCTCTCGGTCTCTGTCTCTCTCTCTCTCCGCATTAGAATTCCGATTCTGACACCATCTACTGGTATCTAATAAGAATCTGATAGGCCACCACTCCCAAAGTGTGGGAATCAGAAAATGTGTTTGAGACCAACTGATAATAGGGAGGTGGATAAGGGAGAGAGATGAAGGCTGAGAGAGAGAGAGAGAGAGAGAGAGAGACAGAGAGATGCCAAAAAGAGGCCATGTAATATTAAACCAATCCAGTCATCTTAAGTTGTGGTTTTATGAAGGAGATTGCAAGCCTACTAAGATCATCCGAGACGAATAATTCAGTGATCACCATAGTCACGGCAACTCAGGTGTTCACTCCCTGCATCTCTGACAACAACACTGAGATGGGAAATGCATTTGGGTCGAAACCTTTGCTGTTTACCAAGTTATTATTCTAATGAAATGGCTTCTTTTAATATTGCCAGAGGCTATAAGTGGCAGAACTCCGTGCCCAGATCGTTGCACTGAACTTCACCACACCAAAAACTTTAATATCTACATTTATGAACGGATACCCCAACTTTACAACTACCTAAACTGCAATCATTTGTAACATAACATCTAAACTTAACTATCCTTCATCTTAAACCGAGTCATAACCGATGTATACCTTAAGACCAAAATGTACCCAATCTTAACAATCGGAACTATTTATTCATCCAAAGTGACTTACAGTGAATTCAGAAAAATGTCATTAAAAATCAGGTAGAGGTTTGGCATCTTGCTAAAGGTACGTGTTTGATCCCGGTGTCCTCATCGTACCTGTGGACTAGATTTCGGACACCGGATCTTATTCCAAAGTCTGACCATTTTAGCCATATATCTAAACTTAACCATTACATTATAGGCTAATAATATGTAGCATTTCAACACAGTCTGCAGAAGCAAAGGCGTTCACCCTAACAGGTACATAACTAAAGCGTGAAATAAGATCCCTGCTCCATGCCTTTATTATAGTTCCCATCAGCCCCTGCATGGGAGCTTGGGGAATTAGTGGGCTAAGGTTCTGGCACTGTAGCCACTCACTACTATAATTGATTTTTAAATATATATTGGGATGGCTTGTTTGTTATAGACTTGTAAAAGCTTCCCCCTAATATCAATTTACTGCAGTGACAGGGCACACCGGATGTTAATAGATTGAATTTACAGTTTAAGTGCTATTTTCTAAACAATATACAAGACAATGTCATTCTTGTTACAGTGTGACCCATTGCCTTATACAGCTTATAATGAATGAAACGCAGGGAATGGTCGGTTGTTGCAATAAGAATCAGATCATTATTTGTGAAAATTGATCATTCTTATAACCAGTTTATTGTGCATTCAGGCGTGATTTATATATTTAACGTTACAACAAATAAAGCCATATAGCCTAGGGCTTCTGTGCGAATGCCACCAGAACCAGTTGTGCATGACTGTAGGGGCTGGAATACACATAACAATAAACTACAGACCAACCTACAGATCAACTTCCAACACAACTTGGTCAACCGAGTATGTTTAAACTGAGATGAATTGTAATGTTTAAAACAGCCATGGGCCTACAACAGAGGCTAGATTAAAGGCTGTATCTCCCAGCTGTGCCCTGGCAGTGTGTGACCTGGACCGGGCTAGATCTAGGCATAACGGGCTCTACACTGTTTTTCTGTGATGTCTGCTCTGTGGCATCCTTTTTCTGGTCTTCTCCAACGTTTCTATTTAGATTTGCATTCAAATTCATGTCGTGCTGCCAATACACCTCCGGTATAATGAGACTTTTGGAGAGAAAGACCAATGATACGACTTTAACATAATTGATTAACTGAATAGGATGAACTATGCAAATAACCATTGTTTCAAAGGTCCGTTTAACAATAGAAGGCAAGAGTTGCATCTTTATTAGTACATTAAAATGCATCTGTCCACTTGTATGCTATACCCATTTATTCATTTAGCAGACACATTTATCCACAGTGACTTACAGTACATTGAGATAAATGGCATTAAGGAGCCAGTAGGATTAAGACATTTGCACAAGGATACCATCAGGTAGGCTGTGGACAACATCAGGGATTTCAAACCTAGTGCCTGTCGGCTGGGAGTTGAACACACTAGCCACAACTATACAATCTGGACCCTTATGTTGTGCTACACAGAAAAGCAATGGGGGTCAAACGTATCAGCACATTGCATGCAGGTATACAGACAGACTACAGTGTGTGTGCAGGCCAGCACCCTGAATAATCTGTGGCCCAGATTGGCTTATTGTTGTATTTAAGCTTTGTTATCTGTCTTTCAATAGGAATACACAACGGTTCTGAAGTACTGTGCTATAAAGCACATGGGGATGAAACAGTGGAGGGTTAAACACAAGCTCCTCTGTGTCTGTGTGGATCTGTTCTAAATCCCTAGAGGTGACATCTGTGTCCACGTTGGCGGGACTCCCAGCCTCATATTTAGATTCACACACATTCATGATGAAATGAAACGCTTTGTCTCTCTCTCTCTCTATCTCTCTCTCTCAGACACCATCTCCCTTCATATATATCCCTCTGTTTCTCTCTATTTCTCCCTCTCTCTCTCACAGACAAACACGGACACAGTGACCTACTTCCCATGATTTCTTGCATTCTGTCAGGAATGAAAGGGGAAGGCCACGCAATCAAACTGCCATGATCTGAACTCTGCAGTTTAACACTATAACGCATCAGGTGCAAAGAAAAATAGATCTACTTTCAATACATGGGATGACCGCGGGGTGAATCTACAAGACCGAAACCAATGTTTTTTTTCATTTATATGAAAAAAACATATAGAAAAGAGATGATTGTGTGATTGCTTGATGGAGTATCATATGTACTATGTTGATCCATTTCAGTAAGTCTGAAAGGCCTAGAGGCCGGTGGGGTGCATTAACATCTTCATCCTGAAATGACCCGTGTACGGGTAAAGCCCCTCCCCCCCAATTGCAAAGACGTTTTAAGGTATTTAACACATGAGAAAGCAGTCATGTGACACACCCCAAGAAAGTAGTAGTCTAACATAACCATTGTTAGCTAAACGAAAGACAATTCAACCCCAAACAAAATAAGCATGTAACAACAAGAGTTATGTATTTCATAACTGTGCACATGCACTTGCACAGCAATAGCGCTGTTTTTCACGCCATTTGATCAACACAAAATAAACATCTTGAAAGCTCAGACTCCACTGATTCCAACAGTCAACACCATATCACTATTTGACTAAAACTCGCCAAACTAGAGGCAAAAAACAATCAAGAACAAACTTCACTTATGTCTTACCTTTGTTGTTTTAGTCATCAAAGGTGTGTTTGATCACATAATACCACCATAAATGGATAATCCAGTGTCTGGGCACCATTTTGTGTGTTTACAATCTGTTTGTGTCTCATAAAGTTTATATTGTCAATTTTGCATTGGTTTGCATTGGAGTTATTGATTTATTTGGAGATTTTGCCTACAACCTCTACTAAAACCTATATATTTGCTCAACTTCACTTAATTGGCATCAAATGTTGACCCAGGAACTGATCAGATGTTGTGGTATGGCCCTATAGTACTATGGGGCTACCAACTGATAATGAACTAGGTGGTATTCAATTTAAAATACAATATACCATTTATTTGAGGCAGAAATTAAATCTTCCACTTATGTGGTGTTCTAGCTTTATTCACTCTGAACAAGTAGTATCCAAATTGAATATTACACTTGCACAACAATATCCCAGAAATGTCTTTCTTTTGGTACCAAGATTACACGTTATAGCTCTTGCAGTTGTGGAGATATACTCCATTTGCTTTGTTATTTTCAGATAACAGAAATAGGTCATTTAATGGACGTGTTGTGAGAAACATGACATTATATTCGCAGCTCTTCGGGTGTCCATCCTGGAGAGAAGAAAGTGAGGTAACCAAGGTAACCGAGAGAAGTAATCATTTGACATTCCATTTGTGGATGAAATATTATAAAAAATATAAGAAATGTGAACTAAAGTACAATACCGTCCCTCTGACTAGTGAAACCAAGCTAGTAAAATAGGAATATAAATACCATGTGTACAGATAGAAAATAAAGATACTGTTAAAGGTACTATAGGTAAAATTAAAGAGCTTTTTATTTTTAGAAATGGCATAGCCATCCGTTAGCTATTAGTGAGTGACATTTGGTGTAAATTTGATGGCTGCGCCTGACTCTGTCTAAGCCTATTTAGATTTTAGACCGCTCCGAGCTCATATCTGACCAATCAGGGCATTTATTTTGTGATTGGTTCGGGAATACACCTTGCCTGTCAATCACAGGTGCGTGAAATGCAACAATTCTTAATGACGGAGAAACGTATAGAGCACGTGAGCACGAGCTAAGCAAAAGCAACGCATTCCCCATTGTACATAAAGTAATCCTGCTGCCTCACTTGAAAAGGTCACCAAGAAAATATGCCCTTTTTATCACTGTGCGTTCTCTCTCTCTCTCTCTCTCTCTCTCTCTCTCTCTCTCTCTCTCTCTCTCTCTCTCTCTCTCTCTCTCTCTCTCTCTCTCTCTCTCTCTCTCTCTCTCTCTCTCTCTCTCTCTCTCTCTCTCTCTCTCTCTCTCTCTCTCTCTCTCTCTCTATTTGTCTTTTATGTTCCTCCTGGTATTGAACCCTTGAGTTCCTTTGCGAGTGCCAGTAATATCCGTCCAAGTGAGACCTTTCCAATGCTTATTGAAGCTGTAAAACATATGCTATTAAATAAATTTGCTTACTTAAATGCCATTCTTCCAGTTTCCCTAAGATCCCGAACTTCTAAAAGGACTTCTAACAAATAGTAATTGTTCAGCTTGGAGCTGTGGTTGCTATGGTTATGCTTGAACGGTGGCATCCAACCTTTGTATCGACAGAGTGTGAGCCATATCACTGCGTTGGCCTGATGTCAATCTCAGTGTCCACTGAACTTTCATGAGGTCGCGTTTACACAGAGAAAAAAAAACGTGAAAGCGGTTTAAGCTATCCAGGAGCCCAAAATAAGTGTTCCACCTCTCTCACACACATACACCCTCTCTGACACACTATAGGCATCCTTGGCATGGTGAGTTGTAGTGGTCCAGGGAGACATGGTGGTGGAGATACTGGGCATGTTCTCACTTCCTTCAAAGAAGTTGTGAAGATGCTCATGGCTTTTCAAACACTAGAACTTTGTGTAGGTGTTTGTGTGTGTTAAGTGGTGTGTAGTTCATAGTGACCGCAGGGTGAATCTACAAGACCGGATCCAACGTTTTTTTCATTTAAATGAAAAAAACATATAGAAGCAGATAGTGAGACACTAAACAGAGAGACATGGGAGTGAGTTAGAGGCTAGAGAGACTACAGAGAGAGAGAGACAGCTGAGAAGTGGGAGAGAGGTACAGTGTGCTGTGAGTTCATCTCTGTGCTACACATTTAATTCTGATCTACACAGATAAAATTAAATTAATATATGCTAAACCCTACAAAGGGCATGAAATCATCAAATGATGACATTGAAGTCAAGAATTCTGTTGAAACTCAGGTAGAAGTTAATGTGTTCCCTGCCAAGAACAGATTTGGAGACGATGGCAAATGATGGCAACTGCATAAGTGTAAATGCTTCCACCCACCCGGAAGCCACAAATCATTTAGTTAAATAAAATAGTCCAAATAATGCATACTTATAAATTATTATTAAGAAAAAATTTGTTATTGAATTTGTATTCATGTAGACCTAATTCACATATAACGAAAAGTGAGCTAATTGAAGGAAATTGTGTTTTAAATGTATAAAATACAACATCAGCCCTTCTCGGATGTAAGTCAAAATCATAGCATTCGATTGTGACACGTAGATTGGTAAGGATGGATGGTTAAATCATAGCTTAGATAATGACTATCTAAATATATGCATGTGTTATTGCCCCACATCTGTGCATATGTATGCATGTCACAAGCATCCAAATCACACAACAGCTTGACAGCAATGTGCTTTCAACACACATGCAGCACCAAACGCTGTTTCCTGATACATCATATTTGACATGAAGTGTAAACAAACAACTTGATTTTGATATTAAACCAATAATGACCAATAATCCTATCATCCAGATCTGATTTGTAAAAGCCATTGTTTAACCCAGAGTAAAAACGCATGTAGATCTGTCACTTACTGTCTAGAAATTGAAGGCATGCAAGGTCATTGTATTGTTACAGTTGCAGAGTAACAAGATTGATATTGTAATTGTGTTTAACAATGACATCTTCTCAATGTAGCGTGCACATCTACCTCTGAGGTTCACACAACAGTCTGTTTCTGTACGTTAAGCGAAATAAACTAATTTCAACCTTCAAATGCGGACGGGTGTAAACAGAATCTTACAGCACTTCCAATAGGATGCTAGAAAGTTATGACTCTTCTCTATAGTTCTCCTACTTCCTGTTTCCCTCTCAATTTGTTTTTCTGTCTCCATTCAGCTCAATATTAGGTCAATCACACACACAACCGCATAGAGTACATGCATGTGCACTAAAGTAGGTGTGAAGATGATGATTGAGTGTTCCCAGAAACGTTACATTAAATCAGATTTGGAAAGGGGATATAGCCAGAATACTTGCTTGATGTTATGGTAACCCAAAATGGCCTACTACAGGTACATGCAAAAGAATGAATCAACTATAAAGGGAAAATCTGAGTCCATATTGACATTTTCTCCTACTTTAAAAAAAATGTGTGCACTTACGTCAAGATTTTGACAAGGATCAATCCATAAACAGTGCATAACCCACTACATAACCTTTTGTTTAAAATATGTTTTTTTATGGTTTTGTTTTCCTTTAATGAACATTTTTATTTAATCGGTGTATTTTAAACCAAATCCTTCCAAGAAAATATGTTTAAAGAATGAATGTGTTTTTGTTTAGTTTTTGAAGTTGAATAAAAAACTAATTACTGCATGATAAGCATTTTAGATTCCTCACTAAATTCCTGCAACTAAAACAAATCATTAAAAGAACCAATGCGTTTATGCATGGTTTCAATTGACAGATTCCACACTTTTTGGTAAACTTTTTTTTCATTTATTATTGTCCTAGTTTTAATAAATGAGGCACTTATTTATTTAGTTAGAGGGCCTTTACTTTACATACAGATTTTTTAAAGATGAATAGCTTTATACGATTTCTTAATGCAGATAATTATTTGAAAACAGCTGCAAGTGCAGACACACACACACACACACACACACACACACACACACACACACACACACACACATTTATATCTATTCCTCACCCTCCAGCTTTCAGCTCTCCCAACATTTGACATCTTTGCCATTTTATTTACACCCATGATCCCGCTATAACCTCTCCTATTTTCCCTTCATATTTTCACTCACATCGTCCCTTCCATTGTTCCCTTGCTATACAGTAGATGCAGCGCCACTATGAGGAAATGTGTGTTTGACAGTTGAATACTACTCGGCCACTTAGTTCCTAAATCTTAAAATGTAGTCACAGGTAGCCATTTTGGGAGCACTTCAATGTGCCATTCCAGAGACTTGCTTGGCAAGATCGACCACTTCCCATTACTAAACGTAATGCCCTGCGAGGCAATCCACATACAGTGAGCACTTTTTAGAAATGGACGAGCTCAATATCAATCTGATTTAGTGCACTATCTCTCAAAGCTGATGGCAAGGCGGCTGACTTGCCGACAGGTTGCCTATCGGGGAGTCCCTTTGATGGCCTGTTTGACTCACTGACGGGCTGACTACCTGGGCCCTGGATGTGTCATCATGGCAGCCTGATCTATTGGGCAACTGTCTCCGCCAACGCTGGGCCTTTAACAAACACCATTAACTAGTTGACAGACTGGATGAGGTGCTCTGG
This sequence comes from Lota lota, assembly GCA_026745465.1. Taxonomy (NCBI): domain Eukaryota; kingdom Metazoa; phylum Chordata; class Actinopteri; order Gadiformes; family Lotidae; genus Lota; species Lota lota. The sequence continues at coordinate 4,773,952 of JACYXH010000479.1, read as the reverse complement.
CGGTTGAGTGACGGTCAGGGCCGGCATCAGGTCGTCCTCGCCCCTCCTGTGGTGTCTTCTGATGGATGAGGGAACGTAAGCGAAGTAAAGGAGATGAGAGGCAAGGATAAAAGAAACCAACAAAGGTGTCTGCCTCACTTCAACACATGATGCTCGTCGGGCTTTGATCAGCGGGGTGAGATGTGATGCATGTGTGTGTGTGTTTTCCTGTGCATGTGTGAGTGTGTATGTGTGAGGGAGAATGAGTTTGTATCGGTGTGTGTGTGTGTGTGTGTGTGTGTGTGTGTGTGTGTGTGTGTGTGTGTATTTGGGATGGAAGGGTCAAGTAAAAAAAAAGTATCCGTTCGGCCTACTACTCACGGTCTCGAAAACATATTTACTCACTTTAAATAAATTGTACGATGTTTTTATCGCGTAGGTGGTCCTTTTTTGTACACCGCCAGCGCCTCGACATCTCTTTCCTCACGAACCAACTATTCGCGCTCCTCCTCCTATATAATAAAGCTCTACCTACTAATAATAACAGGCTGCTACGGTAATATACTCCAGTTGTGATTTTTGTTTTCTTATCTGGGGTTCCGTCATCTACAATATTGTATTTCTTCGCATGCTATTGAATAGCACTAGTGCTACGGTGCAATTTAATAGAAAACTCTGCACAACGTACAAACAACCTTTTTAGTTTTATGATCATTTGAAGTACCCCCATGCATTCAAAGCAGTGTGTCTTCATTGGAACTTACGTGGGTCGTGTTTCCAATGAGACCGGCGCCGCCAGGCAGCCGCCCTTTAACTTCCAGCACTGCTCAAAACCTTTGTGTGCATCGCAGCGCCATTACCACTCATTTTGTTCAACACAAAACAAAACCTAAAATCGACGCTGCCAGACGCGGCGCTCCGTGGCACCCCTAGTGTGTATGTGTGTGAATATGTGTGTGAGGGAGAATGAGTTTGTATCGGTGCGCGTGTGCGTGCGCGCGTGTGCGTGTGTGTGTGGGAGAGAGTGGATGTATATGTTTGCGTGAGTATGCAGTTGTGCATGCATGCATGTGCATGTGTTTGTACCTGTGCGTTCACGTGTGTGTGTGTGTGTGTGTGTGTGTGTGTGTGTGTGTGTGTGTGTGTGTGTGTGTGTGTGTGTGTGTGTGTGTGTGTGCCTGCGTGAGCTTATGGGTGCATGTTTCCGGAGGGGGGCAGAGTCTCAATCTGTCCGTTACATTCTCGTTCTTTGTTAAGGGCTGTAGAGGTTCAGAGAGGTGCCAGGGAGCAGGATGTCAAAGTAGAGATTTAACGCCTCCCCTGGCTATTTGCTAAAGCAGTCTTTGGCTATTTTGTGGCCGTAGCTCAGGGGATAAACACTTAGATTAGAGTTAACAGTGAAAAAGCACCCTTCTTTCTGCTCTTTAGAAGATAACTTATGTCACTGTTAAGACACCCCTTCCAGTGAAATACACCTTGTGTGTATCCATGTGATACCCGTCCTTCTAAGAAACCAATTGTACAGAGGGGAGTCCAGTGAAAATCGTCCTTTATTCTGTTTTCTTCCACTTAAGACATCCTGCCTAGAGAGAATTTTTCCAGTAGAAATGAAGTCTCTCTGTATTGTGCATTGGTTCTCTCGATGGCCATTCAGAAAGAAAAAAAAGCCTTTTAGACATCAAATAAATTAAACCCTATTAATAAATGTGATAAATGTGTCTTTAAAGATTGCAACAACTTTAAAATAGTTTATGTGAATAAATATTATCCCAAGGGTGGGCAGCTGTTCATTGAGAGCAATGCAGCAGAACAGAGATAGCATGCTACAATTCATCAGAACAGAAGTACTTTTTTACATTTTGGTTGCCTTTTTAGGCCATGATTGACCAACACAGGGAACTTATGTATTCTCTTTCAGTTGATTTCTTGGGATGTTGTTCAGGTGTAATTAAAAATGTTTACAATAAAAGTATATTTATTATTAGATATATTATGTTAATATATATTTTAAAGATGTATATCTGTATATAAGACAATACTTGTATTTTATTATTACTGATATTATTTGTAATTGTATCTGTATCTATTTTGTATTTGTAGTCATCAATAAACCACAAACATCCAATTTTATCTGTTTCTACTCTGTTGTGCACACGTTAGAGTTCTGTATACAATCTTTATCATCATTTTATCTGTGATGTGATCATTCGTCCACCTTTATAAACACACACACACACACACACACACACACACACACACACACACACACACACACACACACAACAACATATACGGATCAAGTCATTCTGCGGTTTCATATCTAAAGCAGTTTAGGCTATGGCTGCTGAGATGTGTCTCTCTGCTAAACCATGGCCCCTCTGCCAGAAAGAACGGTTTGTGAATGGATGTTCTTTACCTTCATCGGCACGTATCATCTTGAAAGATTACTGTAACGTGATACGACATGACCTTTTAAAAAAAAAATATATATATAAAGTGGATAAAGCTCCTTGAAAAAGGAACATATGCACTGATGATGTCCTTGATATCATTAATCTGTGCCTTGACCTGTGACCTGTATACGAGTACAAGACTATATTGGTTACAATTCTTCATTGCGACTTAAAAGCAGCATCCTTGCAACGTGCATTTTTCTTTCATTTTTGGAAGCGCACAATTACACTTGAGATAATAACAGATCGATGCTACACCATATAAAAAAGTCTAAGTTAATAAGCGTAATGTACATGTACATTTTTCTTATGTCAAATGCGATGTGCAAGCCATCAGGGTGAATGGCCGAAGACCAAAATGTAAGGTGCTAACATTCATAATGACAACTAATGGCTGAACTTTAAATCGGCTTACCCAGCTTCATCATTGTTCAATTGTTTTGTTATCGAGAGACTGTAGACCGCTTTTATACCACACATCAATTTACCCTAAAATCAATAGTGTACAATTAGGTCATATAAAGGCCTCAGCAGGACTGCAGCAGTTATTGTTGCATGGATTCATGGATGAATTGCGAGGTTTATTGACTGGCTTGTGTTCTAGGTGGTCAATATAATGGTTAACGATTCAACAGTGTCAGTAAACATTGTGCCAACTGCTGCTAGAAGCTGAGAATCGCTTGTGGAACGTTTCAACGACGGTAAATCATGGCTTGCACGGTTCATTCACAGTTTTAACAACAGCTTAATAAGAACATTATGGATTTCAATTAAATATGTATTTTCTATATGGAGAAATAATAAGCTGAATCTTGTATGTTTCAAAAGAAAACCTGCTGCTTAACAGACTTAACAGATGTAATTTGCAGTTCTAGGGGACACCAGAAGGATTATTTGACGGTGTATTAAGTGATAAGGTGACTAAGCCACCTCCGTTTTCAAAAATAGAAAATAGACAAACCTATTTAAGCTGTGTTTTCTTAGTGGTTAGGTGATAATTTGCTTTGTGCACACAAAGAGAAAAACATTTTCTTACCTTTGTTGAGGAGTGCCAGCAACAGACGCGAAAACGCATGTAAGAGAGAGACAGAGGGGGGGGGGGGTCATTCTTTTTTAACTGTAGTTAATGTTTGCAACTGACAAACAGAGACAGATACTCTTTTACTCTCAGAAGCACCTTCTTGGTGACACATCCCCCAAAATGATTGTTTATCAGCAGCTGACTGTGGAACGTCACATTACATTATAGAACAAAGTGGCACTGTTAAAATCTAAACGTCTGCCTCAAAATGATGGCAATGTTACTCAATTTCCGTGCAAATGGCGTTTTTGGTTTTGTTGTCATGGAGTGCCATTTATGGATTGCGTCTAGCAAGCCAACCACTTCTGTTCACGGCTCCACGAGAAAGGCAGAACAAAAGACATATGGCACACACAACGCTGTCATCTAATCAGCATAGGCCTAGACAGCGATTGTCTGAAATATTGAGAAGCCCGGAGACGATCGTACATCAGAGATTGCCATTGATTTGTTCTTCAGTCTTGAGAAATCAAATCTTCGGTAAGACTCTAGGAAAAATGATTGTTAATTTCCTGTTGTGTTCTGAGGTCCAACGGTGGAAGACGGACAGCTCTGGGAGGATCCAGGGGAGAGATAACTCCCCTCACAGACACCGGAGGAGAGGCTAATTGTTGATTACCAGCGCACCTTCAGTTGAGGAGTTGATAGACAAGGCATGCTGATTGCTTATTGGAGAGATAAGTCGTCACACATTTGGGATTCCAATAGGATATTATTTAACTGAGCAATTTCCTGCATATGATATGCAACAACACATTAGGTTTGATGCCGTGTTAGTACGCAATCCGTGCACATCACATCATTTTCAACACTTCAAAGGGTAGCATTATTATTACACATTTTTATGAACTTATCTGTAAGCTATTTGTGCTGCTTGTTCACCAAGCTATTTACCCATACACCGAGCAAAATGGGATGTGTACTAGAATATGGTGACCAGATTTCTGAAATGAAAAACATTTGTAGTTTGGAGGTTCATATATCAACAAAGACTTGTTGATATATGAACAGTACTGATAAAAAGTTGATGTAATTGCTTTTTGCATATCCAAAAAGCAATTACATCAACTTTTGATCATTTATGAAAAATAACACCTGATATTTTGTTGATATATGAACCTCCAAACTACAAATGTTTTTCATGTGTAGTTAATGTAGTACTCTTTTACTACAGTACTACATTCACCATGACAATATTATCATGGTGAATGTAGTACTGTAGTAAAAGATTGGGCCCAATGGTATACTGATGTGTTTTAATCTTTGCTAAACCAAATAGTAATCACTCTTTATTGTATTGACAGCCTATAATAGCGCTACTTCTTTTTTTCAAAATAAAAAAGGTCATGGCATCCACTTTAAGGGACTACTGCAAGTGAACTCAGAACTCGAATAAAATGGAGGATGGTCACCAGCCAACAGCAAGAACAGAACTGGCTGTAGAGAGGTTTGGTGAGAACAAGAGGGAATACAATCCTTTAACATTGTGGTACAACATACGCCTAAAGCTTTTGTACTACTACTTTCCTCTTTTTTTTTTTGCTCAAATAAGATAGCCTAATCCTTATTGATCTCAGACCAGAAAACTTTTTAGTTTTTTACTTGTGACTTCCAAAGAGACATCCAGGTATCATCTTGCTGCTTACAATGGCATGAATCATATTATCTGAGAGGAGGGGGGGAGAAGCTTCTGAGGTGTTATGAGTGTGTCTTTCATTTGTAGGAGGTGTGTGAAAACAATGCACTGACGACCAAACAATGTCCCACTCCAAAGCGTTTTGTGATCACATGCATGTCGCCACGCGTGTGTGTCAGTGTGTGTGCAGAGAACACGGATACAAGTCCACTCTGTGCATGACGTGCGACAACAGCTACCATGAACACAAAAGCTGCGTTTCAAAGAAATCCCGCATAAATTCCCTTCCATTGCTCCATAGCACTTTAACCATACATACTTTTCACGGCTGGTTGGTTTATGCTGGAAAAAAAATAAATATATATATATATATATATATATATATATATATATAAGCAAACTAGAATTTCACCTGCAGGAGGCAATATGGATGGAAGCGGTATTGACTGCCATTATAATCTAAAGTTGTGAAACATGTTCAAAACAATGATGCTGGTGCAGCATCTACAAATGAGAATCTGAGATGAGAAGATTGTGTAAGGGAAAAACCACACACACACACACACACACACACACAGCTGTTGGTCATCGAGAATTAACCCCAGATTTTCCAAACGTTCCCCCACCAATGCCAGATGCTCTATGCAGCAGCGTTGACAGTGAATATCAAGATAAAAGCGTCGTTAATAGCGCTAGCACCGTAAGCATTACACTCTACTGCTTAAGCAAGCAGACAACTAAAAGAACATTAGACTTACTCTATCGAACGTGTTCTTATAACATGAAAACACCAGGATCTGACGGCGGCCATTAGCTCGGTTTACTTTCATTCTGGCAGAGTGCCGTCGTTGGCTGGGACTGATATGATCATATGCTAAGTATAAAATATACTGTGCATACTATGGAGGTGTTATATATTAAAAGAATATAAGTAACATAATAAACCATGAGCTTTTACACTTGGCTTGAAATGTGTAACCATTTGGGGAGGGAGGGAGGGAGGGAGGGAGGGAGGGAGGGAGGGAGGGAGGGGAGGGAGGGTTAAGTGGGGTTTTTAAGGGAGAAACAGAAGGTAATATTTTAAACTCAAGCATTCCGAAGAAGGCGTACATATTATTGTATTGTAATTTAGGGGGAACCACTTGTTTTCCTCTGTCCCTCTGGGGAGGGCTGCGGTTTGAGACACAATTTCGGAGTTAAACCAATTGCAATTGGTAACGGAGCTAAACATCTTACACCGTTTTACTGGTGCTGGTGCCTCAACCCGCTGGTGTGGTAACCATGTAGGTGGTATAGCGACCCGGGTCCGATTACCAAACTTATAATTTCCTTTTTTCCGCAACCCACTCTCCTGTTCATAACAGAACAAAAAAGGTCAGAACATATTAAAAAATTTAAGGAGAATGAACAGGTGAATAAAAACAAACAGGCACACAGATTATTTTTATCCTAATGAATATATATATTTTACATTTGACACTGGAATCAACCTATCCGGCATGTAATGTGCATTCGGTATTCAGACTTAAAGGGAAAGGTTTAGAAAATATATTCATCATCATCCCACATCCTTTTTCCCTCTTTACGTGAATCCTCTATTTAACCCACCCCATCACGCACATGCACACAACATCTCAATGTCGTTGAGGGATATAACAGAAATCCTTTCTGTCAATTGCATAAAGATGCAAATTTAGTTGACTGTTTTGGCATTCCCAAAAGCTTCCGTATAATATTGCATACAATGAGGGATTACTATCGATTATGTATTGATAAAAAGGAATAAAAAATAGATAACTAATTATTTTATATGTTCGTTGTTGTTCTTTTGAAAAGTTATATATACCTTGTACACTACATACAAACTAATTACAAACTTTACCTTGTAAAGGTGAAATTTACAAGCTAACGTTTGTATGTATACAAGATGTTTCTCTCTGGAAAAGAATGCGAAGCCTAACTTGTCAGTGCTAAGTGGTCTTCTCAAGGGTGCATCTCGTTGTCCTTTAGCATACAGCTAAATCTGCTTGCATAAATAATCCGTGAAGGTGTTTATTTATGGTGTCGAGATCAATGCAACCCTCCCATCAATAACAGCCTGGGAACCTGTACACTTGAACCCTATAGATCGGCCCACATCAATCTCCCACATCCTTCCTTCACTTTCCTCTCCTGTCCCACAGTTTTTAATCTATTCCTCTCTCGCTGTGAAACTGATAACCTTCATTTTCCCCCTAACCGTTTTGGACACCTGATGGAAGACAGATTAATGCAAGAGCATTCATCTGAAAATACATGCCCATTCTGTCTCTCTTTCTCTCCTTTTATTTTGGTTAGTTGTCCTTCCTTTATTTCTGTTCATCTCATTCTTTCCTCTTTTTATTTTTGGTTTGATTTGATTGATAATTAAAATTGACCTGCCATTTTGTGGTTGATAATTATTTAATTATTATTATTTGGTAAATGGTGAGCCATCTGTCTGTATGATCAACCAATAAGTCTGGCTGTACAGCTGTCAATATATTGGTGGGCCTCTTTTCTTCTGGTCATACTAGGTAACATAACTTGGCTAATCATTCGGGGTAATGGGGTATTAATGATCCATTAACATTACCTATGCTTTAAAATGTAGTAAATATGTGAAAAATACCAAAATCTTCAATATTTTCATGTATCATTGCATTGTAAATAACGATGGAACATTTTTGGTAACTTTTGTGCAAGACCTTGGTAATATATATTTTATGTATTGTGGGTCAAAATGTGATGCTTTGGATGCATGAACACATTTGGACTCCTCCATTTTTAATTGTTAACATAATTTTAGCTCACGGTGTCTTTCAGCATTGTGTTGTTTCCTTGTATCAAATATGTTGTGTACATTTGATCTTTAAGTCAAATAATTTATGTTAGAAATACTGTATTTGTAATCAGTCAAATTGTTGCAGTTGTGTGGTTAAATAAAAGCAAAAATGTGGCATTTGGAGCTCTTGATATACAGAGCTTTTGTCGCTACTAGTCTGTTAAACTTAAAACAAGTAAGCGTTTAGCTAAAGTCTCTAGAGCTATTGTTTATAACGTCCTGGTTTTTCAAGAAAATCCCTTTCGCCAGTGAGTTAGCGCAAAAGGTAATTTAAGACTAACGACTTGTTTTATAAAACGAGTGTTATTCAAGAGAAAACAATTGTACAAAGACTATGTCTGATAACCTTTAGCCTCGTATACTGTATATATACCTTATCTAACAGAAAGCCCTTTACATAGAAACAACTATGTGATACTTCAGCTCATATATTTTACAAAAAGGGTAAAACCAGAATGTTTCCCTTTCCAGTTGTAGATCAATGATCATGGACAATCCAAAAAATTAAACCATGAGCAATCATAATTACCATCATGAAAAATATGCTTACGGTTGTTTTCAGGAATTTGAAGTACTGTGTAATGCTGTCAAACACAAGTTGGAAAAATACATGTGTGAATTATATCGGTGGCAGAAAGACAAGTGGGCAAAGACCAGTATTTTTCAATTTAGTTTATCCCCCTCAAGAACTCAAGTTGCTTATTTTTGCACAACAATAGCAACCAATAGCAATCAATTCAGAGTAAGATTGAGAAGATTTTTTATTATCTCTTATGGGTAATTCTTATTGCATCAAGCATACATAACAGTTCAAACACAAGTCTTAAAACAATATAAATGCTGCAGTACAAGAAGCTCTAGAGCTTAATACAGACTTTTGTTGTTGCTGTGGTTGTTCAATTTCCTTCTGGATATGAATGGCTCCAATAAACAATCTACCATCCCTTCTAGAAGGAGAACCGTCTGAAATGTCAGCTTCCAAATAAAAAGGCCCAGAACTATTTTGTTCTCTTCATACCTCTCTCCATAAGTGAGAGAAAAACATGGTCTGTTTGATGCCTGTTTGAAACCATGAATCACACCCGTATTGATCAGCATTGAGTCCTTGAATAATCCCAATCAGGAGCCCATTGATCAGCAAAGCATTTACAGCCAGTAGTTGTAATCAATTGATCTAGTTCCTGGGGGGCTGAACGTTGGAGGATATGCCAGATGTTGAGTTGAGTGTTTCAGGACTCACCGAATGTGTCAGACCTCCCATGTATACACACCTGGATTTATTCAGCCACTTAAATAACACCATAGCCTTAGCCAAGCGCAGTTACATATGTGGTCGCCATTGACAACATTCAGAGTCCAAAAAGGCTTGGGAATACATGTTTTTTTCAAGGGGGGTTAAAACACTTTTTATGGCAATACTGACACATATTTCATGAGTTAGTTCACCGATAATAAAACGGTAAACATTGATGTAACAATAGTTACTGACAATAACTTCAACTTAGTGTCACTTTCAAAGTCATTCCTACGATCGCAACTCCAAAAAGCAATTATCTTGACGTTCTAATTACACCTCCAGATAATATAAATAGGAGCGAGAGGGAAGAGACCTCACGCACGCACACTCACGCACACACACACCCACACAAAATAAATACATGGCTTCGAGGAAATGCAATACTTACCTCTGATGAATCTAATTATAGTTTTGGTCTTGGTTGTGGGTGTAATTTGGGTGTTTCAAGTGTATTTGGACTGCTATGTACCTGATTATCTTTCTCATTTATGTTCTTGTATGCACAGATGTTTAAAGTGATGGTGGGAAGACCAATGGAGGTGCGTTAACGAACAGAGGAACGAGAACAGGCCTTTCATTGTACGAGTAATCAGAGAGATCAGCGAGTCAACACAACACAGTAACACAAAGAGAAAAAAAGAGAGAGAGAGAGAGAGAGAGAGCGTGAGACATAGGGTCTGGTAAGAAGATTAAGTGGGGTCAGGGAAAATGTCCTATTAGTCTCTCTTATCTTAGGTATTTTCTGCTTTCCCTTCATCGGAGCACAGGCAGCCTTTACAGGCTGTGGTCTAAACAGCATGTCCATATATCCAATGTAGGGCCACCGCTGCTTCTTTATCTATCCACTATGCTGGTCATCGCACAGAGGTCAAGGTCGACGTAATCATTTCCGTGTTTCATCTGGGCGCGTCATGCTGATGAATAAATGAAATGAAAAGTGCTGTCTCAAGCAAACCAACATCATCGTAAATGGCAGATTGGAATAGTTTCTGCTAATTGGCCCCAGCATATGGCCTTTCTCATTGCTTTTTAAACTGTTGAGCGAGCCACAGGCCACCTGGAGGGACATGGACGCTCCTGAGGACATTTCCGTACTGAGGGGAGAGTTGATATACCTATACTGTCTCCGGGGGGGATTTGCTTTGCTTGTGTTATTAGAGGCCTGTGCTTGGTTTTTGGTGTCTAAGCATTCATTTCAGGTCGATGATGTCAGAAACTTTACAATGGCACCATGCAAAGGTGCCATGGTATCAGTAAAATGAATACATAAAAGGGAGGGGGGCAACAGAAGAGAGGAGAGAAGGAGAGGAAACAATAGGGGGAAAACAATCTAAGAAAGGGCAGGAGGGAGAAGTTTAGAGAAGCATGGGAGTGATGCGTTCAAGCCAAAAGGACATAACTCGACGATTGGACAATGGTAAAATTAAAAGGAAGAAAAAGAAAGACAGTGAGGAAGGGATACAATCAATGAAAGGGAAGGTAAGACGACGTAAAAGGCCACACGAGGAGTAAAAAGAGGAGAGGCCTGGCGTTGGTCAAAGTGTGTAATTTTATCGTTTTGTCGTCAGGGGCACATATTTTACAAAATGAAATTACAAGATTATTGTCATTATACTGGTTTCAATAAAATTTCAATACCCCTGACCCAGAGATTATTTTATCTCTGCACGGGGCATGTGCGTAAGAGAGCGATGGGAGAGAGAAAGAGAGAGCGATGGGAGAGAGAGAGAGCGAGTGATGGGAGAGAGAGAGAGCGAGTGATGGGAGAGAGAGCGATGGGAGAGAGAGCGATGGGAGAGAGAGCGATGGGAGAGAGAGCGATGGGAGAGAGAGCGAGAGCGAATAGGGCAGGGACAGTGCGTTTGTAGGTGAATGAGTAAAGCCTACAGAAGGAACATTTCTAATGGGGGATGGAAGGAGTAAGGGATGGAGGAGAAAATTATTCTTCAGTGGTTCTCCTCTTCCATCTGTTAATCTATGCATTCCTCAAATCCACCCCCTCTCCCAACACACACACACAAAAACACACATACATGGAAACATGCTTCCTTCTACACACTGTTGGTTATGTTTTTTAGTCTCTTTGCTTTCCATTACACATTGCAGCTTGATATAATCCATCAGATCCACCCCCCTCCCCCCACCAAATGCTCAGTGCTCAGCCTTTCTATTAAATCATACCTAAACAGCATTTCGTTCAATTTCATATTTGCCCTAATCTTTTAAAGTCCGACAGTGCTCTCAGGCCAGAAAACATTAAGAATCTGGGTCTAAAAGGCAGCAACAGCAGTTATGGAGACCCTCACGGTATCATCGCGACAACCACCCTCATGGTATCACCGCGACAACCCCCTTCACGGTAACACTGCGGTCTGCGTTTTAATCGTTTTATCATCATTGTCGCTCCAGAGAGAGAGAGAGAGAGAGAGAGAGAGAGAGAGAGAGAGAGAGAGAGAGAGAGAGAGAGAGAGAGAGATGTATGTCTGGCCACTCTAAACAGGGGTCCTAGTGCTGTCAGCCGGTGAAATGGTGGCATATTTCCAGGTGATCGGGTCAGAACAACCATCTTTCTTGTGTTTCCAGACAGACATATTGAGACATATTCAGCTATAGGAGACCTCAGACGTTCTCAGTGATTATCTAAAGTTATGCATTCGACGGCAGAACAAGGATTGTGTAAGGTACCTCCACAAGAAAATCGTACACATTCTGACATTTGAGTAGTCTAAGTAAACCCCCTTCAGCCTGGTCTGGCTTGTGATCATCTGTTGAAACTCATAAAAAAGTTATTACAGACCAGTGCATAATAAGATATCCAACATGACAGGCTACTCATCAAATCAAATTGAATTACAATAAGATTAGTAAGTATAGTTTGATAGTTAAATAATCTCTGCAAAATTCCAATCCTTGAAATAATACACTACTGCTAAGAAAACAGTGTGTATCTCCCACATTTCACATTAGACAAATATCATTGGAAATCTCCTCTTCAAAATGAATTAGTCAATAGTTTGGTGCTCTCATATCTCTTCCCCCTCTTGTCACTTCTTGTGTGTGTGTGTGTGTGTGTGTGTGTGTGTGTGTGTGTGTGTGTGTGTGTGTGTGTGTGTGTGCGTTCTTGCGACATACATTGTGAACATGTGTGAACATGATATATTATTGTTGGTAGCAAGGTGATGGCAGAGCTCGGGTTTTGTGGTGCCACTATCGGCTTGACATTAAGAAATTGTGATTTGATATCAGTGTGACAACTGTCACAACTTTGGCAGTAGAACATGATTTTCTGCAGAAGTCATTGAGAGGACAATGCAAAACAAGGCATGAATATCAATTATCGCTTTGACGTTTTTACAAAAACATGTTTTTCTTTCCTTTTTTGCCATCAGAAATGGCACATTCCAAAAATATTATGCTACAATGTATGTAAAAATTTTCCTTAACAGCAAACATAAAACAGCAAGAAAGAGAAAGAAAATACATAGAATTTTGAATACATTTTTATTATATTATTATCATACTTCCTGATCAATTTTTAAATCCATTTTCAGGATACAAACGTTCTTCTTATTTGCGAGTTTAGATGTTGACAAGGACATGGGTGCATTTGGGTGCGTGTTTAATACAACTTTAATATTAAACCTGAAACGAAGACGAAGTTCTGGTTTCTAAAAACAAGCAGAAATTCTTATATTTTGTTGTATTTGTTTGGGGGGGGGGGGTTGAAACAATTCTGTTTCTGACATCCACAAATCGAAAGACCAATGAGTCCACCGCCCGGGTGAGAGACACCGGGTTAAATATGTAGCGGCCCCTATCTGAATCTCACCAATGCAATGCCACTCACAAGGAGTGCTTTATATTCATTGCAGGTTCCCCAGTCCGCTGCAGGGTGCTAAGTGATTGAAATATCACACAGTCGACTCTAATCGCATTCCTCTGCTCATGTAATATTCCCACCAGGCAACCCCAGTGAGCCTTTTGCCTTTTCATGTTTTGCATTGCTGACTGGAAGGCAAACACTCAAGAAAGAAATATGTATATACAACCAACATTTATGAAAATAAAAAAACTGACGCATGACTGAGTGACGGTTGATTTTATTAAGGGACATCAATTTCTAGATAAGACTACTTATCTAAAAGATCAATTAATGATTTGTTCCACCGTTGTGGTGCCTGTTGCATCAAATACATCATTATTCATGATTGCGCGATTTCATTTATTTAATTAAGGATTGCACGATTTCATTTTTTTTACCTTGAAAGGCATCCTGCTGGTTGGTTGGTGGATTGATTCCCACGCCTGAGAAACACTAATGAAATGACTCCCCTCAGATTCGTTCCCATTATCATGAAACAAGATACAGATAGCGGCTGTGCTCACACAGATTCATGCAGTATCTGTGAGACATCTCTGCAAAAACAACATGATGCAACATGAGACAAACCCATTCTTTAAATGGTGAATGACACCGCATTTAATGCAGTATCTTTCTTTGGAAAAGCCAAACAACAATGATTTACTTCCTAGCCATGGATAGTCCGGAGGGAGAGGTGTTTTCTAAGCCTAGACGTGGCTCTGTATTTCACTGCTCCATTTACCACGGCCTTGTCTCAATAGAGATTAAAATGTAATCCTGGTGACATGTTGCGACGCTAATGCTTAAGTCAGCACTGTCCATTCCAGTCCAAGCCAACGAAACAGAAGAATGTGTTTCTCCTCTGTATTAACTAAAAGACACCAACAGAAACACATAACCCGAGACACCTGTGGAGCGATTCAATATCCAGACACTGCAGTGGAGGTGGCCATGTTGCTTTGTCTTATTGTGTGCCATGGCTTCTACTGAGTCATTTCAATCTCGGGGCAATTTCGGGGTTTGATGTTCAGAGCCCTGTTATCCGATGTTTTAAAAAGGTCTCTGTTTATTTGTGAATGTGCGGACATTAACCAGTTGATTGTGCATATCGAATGGCATGTGCATGTTAAGCTAATGAGCCTGTTTGGACATTGTATTAGCTTTTGTAATTGGCTGTAAATTGACCCTTCTCTGTGGAATTTGTAACTCCTGGATTCTTAACATAACATTGTATGCTGCTGTAAACCCATCTTAGAATTCAAATAAAGACATAATTATAGAGGTTGCTACCTGCATTGTGGTTCCCTGCTCTAGTAGCTACTATAATTAGAAGCTCATTGAGAATTTGGAGTAGCCAAAGTAGTCAGACAGAGAGACATAGACTGACATAGACGGATATACAAACAAAGTGGTAGTACAGTAAAACCACCAGTGATAGTGGTAGTACAACTATCTGATCAGTCTACACCCCAATACATGAACTATGTTTGTAGCTTTGGCTCAAAGATCACAATCTCAATTTGGCATAGCAACTGAACACCATTTTAATCTGATATTAACTCTCGCTTGAACAACAATGGAGAGGAAGTGAGAGTATAACAGATTGTGTGTGTTGACATATGGTCATGCACATATGGAAATTGAATGAATTGAATGAATATGAATTGAATGAATATGAATTTGATTAATAACAGTAAAGATGTTAGTGTCTGTGTGTGTGTTCGTACATGAGAGAGAATGTTTGTGTGTGCGCTTTAGTGTGTGTGTGTGTGTGTGTGTGTGTGTGTGTGTGTGTGTGTGTGTGTGTGTGTGTAATAGAACATCTCTGTAAATCTCAGCTCCAATTTCAAAGCCTGAAGATGAGATTACAACAAAGGGATTTCTTGGTTCTCCTGAGAGATTATGCCATTGTAAAAAGCCCAAAGTCAACGCACATGACCTAAACCACCTTTAAAAAGAAATCTTAGAAAGATGAACGCACATTTTTTCCTCCATCCCCATAACATTGTCCAGCACGAGTGCTTAATTGATTTCCACTACTTTGTAGAAATTACACAACGATTTCGTTAATCAAAGGAACTGACCATCTATTAGAGTAACGCACTAAGATGATCTCAGGGGGTGTACAACTGTCCCCCATCACCCCTGTGCACTTAATCAGACATGTCATAATGTCAACCATCAAACCTTAATCCAATTACTTGTATCTTCTTTATTTTAACCATCACATAGTTCAGGCCCATTATTGAAGCCTAATACATTAGTCATTTAACAATGACTGATAGCAAAGGAAATGTATTGAAACGTAATGAAAGATTTGGAAAAGCTATCGCTTTCACCTGAAGGGACAACTATGGGATGTTTATGATCTGTTTAATATAACTGTAGAACACTAAAGACACTGTGAGGATCTTTAGAAAATGTCATGACGCTGTTAAACTTAAATATGTTATTCTCCAGTGTCTTTTTTTAAAAGGGAAATGTGCGCGTCACCGTTGAATAAACAGTTTGAATAAAGGGTTAGTAAGGATCATTAATAAAGGCTATATTTCAGTCTGCATTGCAAAAATGAACAGCATTTCAGTTGTCATTCTTTTTCAAGTAAAAACATTCTTTTGCAATATTGCGATACGCCTAACACAGAGGAGAACGGTCGTTTTTTGTGTCAGCTTGTAGAGAAAGACTCAGAGTTCAGACGAAACATCGAGGCAGCATGACTGACTGACACCTGAATGTAATTATGTGTATTGTTTGTGCGTCTGGGTGGAAGCACATTCACAACCGATTCGAATAATTCATTGTTTCCAGACATGAGCTCTTTCATTAGGGATGTCTATTGAATTAAACAAATATTAGACTCACACGAGGGGCCTGCCGTGGCATACCGAAACGCCTTGCCGTGTGGACGGTGTTTGTGTCATGGAGACAATTACAAGACAAACATGTATTTTAATTTCCTAGAAATGATGTGGTCATTCGCATCAAACTAGAGAATGACAAACAATGAATGAGTAATGCAGGGTATCAAAGGGTCTCAATGCAAACGGCACTTTGCTTTATTTTTGCTCCAAGCTGTTCACAATGAAGAACGAAGAGCCACCTGCCTCAGCTATTTTTTTTTTCTGTTGTACTTTTTTGAACTGACATTTTCATTGTATAAATCCAATGTACTGACCACGGGAGGGAAAAAATGGAAGTGACACTGTCACTGCGTTTAAAACCAGTTTCAGTTTAAACAATATGCAGCTAATCAGTTACTGTAATTAAACTGTTCATTCAGCGTGTACTGTGCGGATACAACTAGACTGTTTACTGACTGCATGTTGACATAAACGATGTAGTGCTCAACTGAAACGCTGTGTAGCTTGGATTTTATTTATTAAAAGCAACCCAAAAGTTTGGGGAAAATGAATGGGATGTCTCACATTGCAGAAGGCCAGCAACAACGAAAATTGACATGTTGAGAAGGACTCATTGCATCCATTATGTTCATCTTCATACACCTCTCGTTTGGTCTCATTCTGGTGACACACACACACACACACACACACACACACACATACAACCACAAAAACAGACAAACACATACACACAGCAACTGGACGCACACACACACACACACACACACACACACACACACGTATAAAAGAAAATATTTCTGCCCACTGAGTAGGTGGGGAAGAATGCAGGAGACAGAAAGAAAGAGGAGTGGGACAGGCAGATGCATACAGCCAGCAAACAATAAGCCAAGGTCTGTCTTTCATTGTGCCTCTGGCTTGATTCTCCAGTGAAAAGGAAATGAGTGGGTGGGTGAGAGAAGGAGAGAAGGAAGAAATTCAAAGGTCAATTTGCAACTGGAACTCTTTTAATATTGTTTAATGTTTGTCTTAAAGTGGAAATGTCGAAGATCTCCAAAGATGTTCATGTAAATAAATGTCAGTTAAGTCACTCTATCTAGCATGAGGTAACATGCTAAATAGCATGTGGGATAATCCGAAACGGTGCACAGTGAGTGACGTGTGTTCCCACAGTGGCTGTTCCGCCAGAGAACAGACTCGCTCTTCACCTCAGTGGTCTGTGTAGCGGCGATCAGAGAATTTGATTCAAAACATCGAGATTTATTTATTTATTTATATATACACAGACATCTATATAAACATGTATGTGTGTTGTGACAACCCGGCTCCAGCGCAGCGCCCCAGGCGGCTCAGGGGAGCGGTGGTAGAAGCATTAGCGCGGATCCCACTCAGCGAAATGAAAGGCACCTGCGACGGAGGAGGAGGAGGAGGAGGAGCGCGGATATACGCGGCGCTCGACGCGGTTTGGAAGGAAAGGTCTCTCGGCAACACGTGAGTGGGAGCTGCATGTGTGTCCGGGGATGGGGAGCGGCAAGAACGCCGCCTAACGTGGCGAACGCCGGGATTTATAAAGAAAGCAAAGGTTTCCGCCAGACAGGAGCTGCCTTGGGGAACAGCCGACCGCATACGGAGGACCCGCGAGTTGGATTAACCCCAAGAAGAACCAAAGGGTCCACGCCAACCCTACGACGGCCGTCCATGAACGTTCCCCGAGAGGACGAGACCGACGCGACCGAGAACATTGTCGCCAGCCAATGTACTTTCGCTTTCTGTTAGGCACGGCCTAACGTTTATGATTTTTGTTAAATAAATACGCCTTTACGGCTTGAACGCACTTTTGCCCTGTGTTCTCTGGTGGGAGACGGCCACTAATGCAAGCCGGGTTGCCACAGTGTATACACTATATTGCCAAAGGTTTTGGGACGCCTGCCTTTACATGCACATGAAGGTTAATGACCTCCTATTCTTAATCCATAGGGTTTAATATGGAGTCTGCCCACCCTTTGCAGCTATAACAGCTTCAACTCTTCAGGGAAGGCTTTCCACAAGGTTGAGTAGTGTGTTTATGGGAATTTTTGACCATTCTTCTTGAAACGCATTTGTGAGGTCAGGCACAGATGTTGGACGAGAAGGCCTGGCTTCGCAGTCTCTGCTTTAATTCATCCCAAAGGTGTTCTATCGGGTTGAGGTCAGGACTCTGTGCAGGCCAGTCAAGTTCCTCCACACCAAACTCGCTCATCCATGTCTTTATGGACCTTGTTTTGTGCACTGGTGCGCAGTCATGTTGGAACAGGAAGGGGCCATCCCCAAACTGTTCCCACAAAGTTGGGAGCATGAAATTGTCCAAAACGTCTTGGTATGCTTAAGCATTGACAGTTCCTTTCACTGGAGCTAAGGGGCCAAGCCCAACCCCTGAATAACAACCCCACACCATAATCCCCCCTCCAAACTTTACACTTGGCACAATGCAGTCAGGCAAGTACCGTTCTCCTGGCAACCGCCAAACCCAGACTCGTCCATCGGATTGCCAGACAGAGAACACATCTCCACTGCTCTAGTGTCCAGTGGCGGTGTGCTTTACACCACTGCATCCGACGCTTTGCATTGCACTTGGTGATGTAAGGCTTGGATACAGCTGTTCGGCCATGGAAACCCATTCCATGAAGCTCTCTACGCACTGTTCTTGGGCTAATCTGAAGGCCACACAAAGTTTGGAGGTCTGTAGCTATTGACTCTGCAGAAAGGTGGCGACTTCTGCGCACTGTGCGCCTCAGCATGCATTGACCCCGCTCTGTGATTTTACGTGGCCTACCACTTTGTGACTGAGTTTCTGTTGTTCCCAATTGCTTACTTTGTTATAATACCACTAACAGTTGATCGTGGAATATTTAGTAGTGAGAAACCTTCACGAATGGACTTACTGCACAGGTGGCAACCTATCACGGTACCACGCTTGAATTCACAGAGCTCCTGAGAGTGACCCATTCTTTCACAAATGTTTGTAGAAGCAGTCTGAATGCCTAGGTGCTTGATTTTATACACCTGTGGCCATGGAAGTGTTTGGAACACCTGAATTCAATGATTCGGAGGGGTGTCCCAATACATTTGGCAATATAGTGTATATGTATGTTTAGAGACAGAACACACACCTTAAATGAATGATTTGGAAAAACATCAGTCAATTATTGTGCCAATTATAATAATACAAAATTGTAGAGTATAAAAAGGTATAAAGTCAGATTCTTGGTGGGCTTTCTTTAACTAACATAAGCAATCAAATGTTTAAAATAATGTGTATTTTAAGAAAATCCTCACACAGACACACACACACACACACACACACACACACACACACACGTCTCTAACACAAGTTGTAAAAGGATATCAGTAACGTGATCTGTTCCCGCACGATTAACACTATGGCCAACTGATCCACTTTACTTTTCTCAAGTGTTTCTGACACAGCAGACAGAAAATAATATGCTTCAACTTAACAGTATCCTTGTGACCTATGTTCCGTCAGAGGCTTAAAAGACAGCAATTAAATCCCTATTCATGTTTCAAAGAATGTTTCATCAACTTCTGGCCGTTTGGCTTTTAGTGGAAAAAAACAGAACATAACAAAAAACGGAACACCAACAAACGTTGACATCATAATCGCTAAACAGGCTGTGTCACCGTATAAGTCCAGCTAAGTCTGCTTGTTACAAGACAGCGGCTAATCGCACAAATACTGCATTGATTTGACGTCGTCTTGTAACTTTACTGTTACCATCTTGTACAACTTTTATTGCATTTTTAACCATACTGTCACCCTCTTGAAATCCCTGTGCTTTTATTGTGACGATGCTTGTTAATTACAAGTAGGATTCGTTGTAACAAAAGGTTAGAGTCATTTTCTAAAACTGGTCTCCTGCTGGTGAATGTGCTGTTTAATGAACAAAAATCTGTGGGAATCATGGTTGTTAAAGCACTACTGCTAGGTAATGAAATCCCACGGCATTATGCCATTTTTCTATTTTGCCAGTGCGGAAAGTGACATGATGATTGTGAAACTTAACTCTAAACTTAAGTTTCACCATGAGCTGAATGCTCATTAAAAATATTAATAGTCAGGGATACTGCTAAAGCATATTGAGGTGAATAGCTATAAATGTCACCTTTCATATATATTTGTCTGCATTAAACACAAATTGAATATGTAATGTACATTAATTACCTGTGTAGAAATAATTAATGTTGTTGTGTTTTTGTACTATTATTACCAGCATCATATTGATTATTGGTGGATTGTTATTGTTATATGGACGTAATATTATCCTTATAATTATCACAACCTTTTGAGACTTTTGACACATTTATGAGACCGACTTACGTAACTGTTATTGAGAATATGGCTGCATTGGTGAGTGTTTCTGACAATGAACAAGGTCTGACCCCATAACAACCATGGCACAGAGACAGAGAGGGCAATAACAAAAGTGAGAGATGATGGCGAGAAGGAGAGAAAGAGTAAGAGGTGGAAGAGGACAAGCAAGAGAACAATGGAATGTAACAGAAAGGGGTAGACGAGGAAAAAGAGCAAGAGAGAGTGAAAGAGAAAGAGAGAAAGAAAGGGAGAAGAGAGAAAGAGAGAGATAAAGAGAGAGAGAGAAAGAGAGATAGCGATAGAAAGAGAGAGAGGCACATAAATGAACAGAGAGTAAGAATGAAGAGACACATGGAGAGTAACGTGATGGGTAAAGGAAAGTGGTCCAACCCATATTGTGTTATTGCCAGTATCCACAGAGGATACCCCCCGTGCCCTCTTAAATAGAGGGCTTACACCTGGCCCTTCATGAAGAGTGGAGAAACCTCTCAAATCTCTCACAAGCAGTATCCCCCGAATGATATACCCCCATCAAGCTTTCTAAGGAACCACTGCGTGAAAAGACACAATCGCTCTCAGGGGGGCTTTTAAAAGGTTGAAAGGTGATGTCCGCCAAATCTGGGGCTCATAAAGGCATTTTCCATAGTGCAAGTGTGTGTGTGTGTTTGCGTGCTCTTGAAAGCAGATGTGGCCATCTTTGGGGCTGAGAAGTCATGACTGACTCCCTGACTACTAGTAGCCAGGGCTTCTAGTAGTCAGTGCTACTAGTATTCTAGGCTACTAGTGGTCAAGGCTACTAGTAGTCAGGGATGCTAGTAGTCAGAGGCCATGGTTGCCACCGTTTTCATTTCCGTGAGGTTTCTGTTTCAAAAACGAGGGAGGGAGATAAGTGCTGTGAAGAGTGACTCATCCTGAGTCTCTCTCTCTCTCTCTCTCGCTCTCTCTCTCTCTCTCTCGCTCTCTCGCTCTCCTGTGTATATGTGTGCGTGTGAGCCCTGTATAAGAGTGTAGTATGCCGACTATGCAGGCACTTCTCATAAAAACTGATTTGACAAAACAAAAGACAGATAGAGATAGAGTTAACAGTGCAAGGAATGGAGAAGGTATAAGGAGGGGGAGAGATGATGCTGCAATACCTGTGATACACAATCATACCAGTAAATAATAATTATTAGCATTATAAACATTACACTTCAAGACTCCAACCCCATGGTATAGTTTAATTTCATGTTATTTTAACATCAAATCTGTGGAGATGTCTGCAATTTCAAAGCACATATACTGTAAAAAAATTAATAAAAGAGGTCACCCAAGTGTGGCCCTATCCACACATACACACACCCAGCCCAGAACCCCAACCCTGGGCACATCGGAGACCCCCCACCCACACTCACCACTCCCCTCCGGCCAAAAGAGAGCCATGCAGACTAATGCTGCGATTGCTGCCACGGAGCTGACATCCGCCTTAACCTGCAGGGCACAATCTGGCAGTGAGGGCGTCCTGGCACGCAGAGGGAACCGCATGGAGGACCAGGAGATCACACACACACACACACACACACAACCAGGAAGAGCAGCTCAAACAGTGCCACATGTCATCGCTGATGTCCCACCCGCAACACCACCACTCACTACCACCCCCTGCGAAGAAAATGCTTGATAGGGTGGCCAGATGGAACCAGTGAAAAACCTTGGCGGAGGGGGGGCGGGGGGAGACGACACACACACACACACCTAAGAACATACATGTCTGAGTAGAGCATAGCTATAGCAGGGGGTCATTTTTGCTTCACGGTGGTACAGCGGTAAGGGAACTGCATGTTATGCACATGTGATCGGTATGTGACTGCGTTGCACCTATAAATATATTGATTGATTGATTTTAATACAATTGGATTTTGACATGACATTTACCCCTGATCATTCGTCAACAGGACACACCATTTATTTCGTCTCAGCCTTTTACAGAAGCATTTGTATCTCACCACCGACCATACAATAATATTCGATTGCCGCGAACCCCAACGGCCACAGGCTCAAAGCAGACAGAACTTTGTGAACCGTGATCCGACACGGAGGTACCCGAGCAGAGGTCCATGTTGTCAGTGGGCCAAGCCCCAAGCACCGTGGGTGGGTGGAACCACACAACCTCGGAGCGGGAGGAGGCCAACAAGTGCCAGCCTCACAGAGGCCGCGGGAGCCGAACAGGGCATAGGGAGCCAAGCTGTATCTCCGTATGGTACAAATATCTTAACCTCTGCCAGGGGGACGGCAATCCCAGCCAACCTTACTCACAGGAGCAGGCAGAAGGGGAATATGAGATGCACACAGTTGCCAAACTGCACAAACAACTGAAGGGAGAGGATGCCACGGGGTTGGAGAGAGGCTGGATACGAACATATCGTCCTCAGCCACGGGAAAGCCAGCACAGACGTGCCAACCTGTTTTGTCAGTAGTTATTTGGCACCAACTTGGCCCCGGTGAGCAGAGTTTTCTAAATAAGGTCCATAATGATTTGTAGTAGAATGTTGCAATGGATTAAATGGATTTAATGATTTGAAACTTTTTCCAATAAGATCAGATATTCACATTTTTCCTACTTAAGCCAAGCCAACACCATGAGCCCCTGTGACCCCCTGCCAAGCCATTAGGCTATGGCTTGGCAGGGAATCTCACGTAACAATGGAAATCAAAGTTAGCTCAAGACGGTGTCTCACTGTGACAAAGCGGATGATGGGTTGCCTTAACAGTACCGTACATCCTAATGGTTGGCGGCACAGGAGAGACCCTTGAAAGACACCTCAGAGTAGCTCTGTGGGATAACCCGACGGATCAAGTCCTCCGTCGGTCTTGATCACCACATGGGTTACACATCTTGGAGGTACATTTCAACATCACTCCTCCTTCCCCCAGCACCTGTCTAGAATGAGCTGAACAGAGCTCCATCAATGAGTCCATCACCTGCACAATGCATATCAAGAGATTTAACAAAAAATATATAAAAAAGCTTCATGCATGTGGCCGAAAGACGAAGAACGTCCATAGACTAATTGGCCTTCTCCCAACCACTCAGTCCAAGGCAACATCCTTTGAGTCTGAAATGCTTATATAGCATGCATTTGAGGTCAGCTTTGAGTTTGGCACTGCATATTACAGATTCCCATCGCATTCTTACTCAGGTTCCCTGAGCTGAATTCCCTCCCTGCTGAGGGCTGTCACCCTGGATGTCCCATTTTGGGTGTTCACAGTGACTTTCTCTGTGTGCTGACAAAGCACTAGACCCATCATCCCCATCTGAAACGGCCCTTGACTATGGGGTTGACTGTGGGCTGTGGTTCCCAACTGTTGACTATGGTAGTCTTGTGGAAGATATGTTCCCTACTGTTCATCGATTTCTACACTCTAGTCATCAATGACATTATCAGCGTCATCTCTATTGTTATCACTTCACACCAGTTTACTGACTAGGTTTACCACATACTGCAATATGAACACGACCAAGACAGCACCGTCGAGTAACGGCAGATTGTTTTTCACTTTTGTTTACAGCTCCGTTTAGTTTAATATAATCTCATGCATGATGGCAATCTCATTAACGGCTCATTATTTATATCGTCTCAACGCTGATAGCGTTTCATTTTGGCCTAGCTTAAAAGTTGGGCAGGTTGTAATTCACGCTGTGTTCGGACTAATCTACCACATGACATTCATTTTCACTAATGTTTTTTTATCTTTTTCTGATCCATTGCACATTTAAACCAGCCTTAAAGGATCCCTTATGTAGGTTCCGTCTCATGTTTCCTTCCCACTTTTCCCACTATGCTTTTGCATTTTCTTCCCTCCTCATAGAGGGTTCAAGTTTTAAGAATATAACACGATAAGAATCCTTATTTAAGATCTAGGGAATATATGCTCCTCAAAAAGAAGTTGATAGACATGTCTCATTGGCTCACTTACCCAAGAGCAGCATGAGAGTCACTCATCACCATGCATTTGTGTTTGCATGTTGTCGCGCTACCTTCCAGGTTGGAGGCTAGCACGACTGAAAGAGCCAACCTGGCGCTGGGATCATGACATACCAGGCAGAGACACAAAACTAGCAGCGAGGAGGCCTGTGGGAGGCAGCCGGAAGCAGAGATAAGAGCCTGGTGTGGAGGGATGACAAGCATCTTGACTCGGTCCAACAACCTGGCATGACGAAGGGCACTGCAGGGTAAATATATTGACCCACTCGCACCGCAAAGAAGGCTCTGACAGAGAGGGCATGGGAGGCAGAGAGAGAGAGAGACAGAGACAGAGAGAGAGAGAGAGAGAGAGAGAGAGAGAGAGAGAGAGAGAGAGAGAGAGAGAGAGAGAGAGAGAGAGAGAAAGTGCTGGATGAATGCCAGCATTTCCTTGGGCATTGTACCATTCAGAGGACTGAGAATCCAGGTTAAGTAATGTCATACCACTTTAGTCAGGGTTCGACTTTCATTGACTCTAAAGGTTCACTGGGGTTGGTGTAGCATGTGTATATGTGCATCATGTATGACCCAAAAGACTAAGAGTTTTGAATCCAATCCTGTGCATTAGTAGTCACAAGCATCCATTACAGAAGTTTTTATGAATGTGGCTTCCAAACAGAGTGAGAAAAATGTGAGCGAGAAAAAATTGTTATGCAGGAAGGCAGAAGCGAATTCAAGAACGTAAGAAAATGTTCTGAAATTACAAAGTTTTTGCTTGCATATTTCTCATGTTGAAATGAAGTACTAGAACACAAAAGGAATATTAAAAGAGAGAGAGAGACACACACACACACACACACACACACACACACCAAGATAAGAAAATGAAAATGCAGACAGTGTGGCAATTAAAGACGGCAAAATGACACTTCTGAGATCAAAACTAATTGAAATGATGGTTGGGAATGTTGATTGGCAAGAAAAAACTTTTTACATTTTTCCAATGATCCAAAATACCATTATTGTAATGCAAATACATTATAGAAATGAGTTTGAATTGCTGAACAGTTAAGAATAAAAGGAAATGGTTGATTCATTAATACACTATTAGGGTATCAATGAGCATCTGGTGAATGCAAAAACACATGCACAAACATGCACACCATCACACAAACACTGTGGATGGCACGACACACATCTGAGAGAACAACACACACACACACACACACACACACACATACACGTATACATAGAAGGGAGTGGGGCAATGCCCATCTAAACGATGGTCGCATTATATTGACTTGTGCATTAGCTGACGAGTTGCATACAAGATGGCAGATTCATTGAGGGAGTTAGAAAGTGAAAGAAGGACAGCTGTCAGCCATCTATCAGTCAGACACTGGGGAGATGCTCACTCCCAGACCGTGTGCTGGTAATTGTGCCATTCATTCCTCTGTTCATCTTATCCCTTATTTCCCTCACCACAAAAGGGTTTGAACCACAACAAACACACACACACACACACACACACACACACACACACACACACACACACACACACACACACATAATGAATGCCATCACACACATTGTGTGTGGCCGTGTGTGAGTGCATTCATTGTGTTGCAGTTGGAGTTTAAATCAAGAAAGCTAAACTTATTCTTTTCGTCTTACATGGTATTAAGTGTCTTGAATAGATGCATATACTGAGGTGCTTTGCATCTACAACAGAAAACTAAAAACCCAGGACAAATGGCATGCACCACCAATATAAACATCTAAAATAGATGCTGTAGCTATTCTCTAAGTCAGGAGAAGATACCATGCGTCAATATGCATTCTTTCAATTTACATTTTGCAGATGCTAAATGGCTACGATAATACAGTTTAGTAGTGCCTCTGGATCTGTATATGCTGTGTTCAAAGATGTAATATACACATCAACTATCATCTGCATCCTCTCTTCCATATGCTACTGGGATTTGAACTCAGGGACTATAAGTTAAATAAATGACTACACAAAACAGAATGATATTTATAAAATGCAGTGCTGTTGTCAAGCCATGTGAGTTGGAAAGTATCTTCGCCACTCCCATCCCATCTTTAACCACTCTTTTATGCATCTGCTCCGGCCCACTCTCTCCCTCTCCCACGCTCTCTCTCTGGTAATCATCTTATCCCATCTCTTATGACAAACTAGAAACTTTGAGACGATGAGGAGACAATCAGCTAAAGTACTTCCGACAGTCTCTTTCAGATTCAGTGCAGGCAGTTGGAGAAAGACAGTTAATCAGGAAATAAAATAAAAAAGCACTTCTGATGTCTATCACACTCTTTAAGGATATGAAAGATAATGAATATGACAATTTTACGTACTACTTTGCAATATCTGTGAATGATTTGATTCAACAGCTTAAATACATATTTTTTTTACCATTATTACATATGTCATCAAAAGCATAATATTTACATAAAATAGCAAAAACTAAAATAAAAAAATGATTGCAAGTCAAAAGATAATTTTATTATTATTACGAATATTTCCTGAAAATGTTCCTGAAAATCCCGAATTGCATCCGAATTGGCAATGGCCGAATTGGCAATGGCAATGTGGTGACACTCAAGAATATTCTATTGTAGCTGCACCAACGTTATTATCTTCCTTCAATCAAGAGATTTTAGAATCTCGGATCATGTGCGTATATGTTTAGATTCCTAAATATGTAAGAAGTCAAACCAGATGTATCCAATGATGTATCGTACAGCTCCAGTAAATTGTAAATGGTTTGAAAGCGCCCAAACACATACACACACACACACACACACACACACACACACACACACACACACACACACACACACACACACACACACACACACACACACATACACACACACACACACAAAATTATGTTCAGAGCTCCAGTTACTGCAACGCCTACCTGACCTGTACTCACTGACACAATCCCAGCTGTAAAGGTAGAACATGTTCAAGCGTTGTGGGTGCCCCAGCCCACTCTCCTACGACCCAACCCACACTCCTACACCACCAGTACACCTGAAAGGAGGTTTTAATCTTTTCAAACCGCTATCTCAATGAATTGGCACACTTTATTTTAGTTTGATCAGTTATGTAGACATAAACATCCAAGGTTAACAAAAAGCAGCATCTTCCTTTTTTTAATAACGCTATAAGCCACGAAAGGATGTGGTTTACGGTGATGTTAGAACAGCTTGGGGGCACTGTTAGGCATGACGAGACTGAGTGCCACAAACGGTTTCTTAAAGGGATACTATAGACTACCTACTAAGATTAGACAAAATAATCACAGTCAACATAAAATCCGATCGTTTATTGAAGAATAATCATCATTCTTTTTCTCAACAAAGCAAAATGGTTGCCATAGCAACACAGGCTTTCCCTGCGCAAACGCAAGTACCAAATCACCGGGTTCACCTTTCCCGTTTTCACAGTGGCATCAAATTATATGAGAACCTGGTTTTGCTCCATTTTGGGGACAGTATTAAAATCAAAAGCCAGATCTATCTCATCACACCAGCTCTGAAAACAACAAATGGACCAATTAGTCTGTTTACCGGTCCCTGTTTAATTTCCAGCTCTTTCATTTTTATTCTGTGTATCTCTTTGCACCTCTCCTCTACGCCTTACCCACAGAATAAATAAAAAAAGAACAACAAAATCACTTATTTTGTTACATTGATAACTTTGAGATTGGCGGCACATGAATTCAAAAAATGAATTCATATGCAGTCACAGGTGAATGAATATTTTACAACTGCTTCGAGCCAATCAGAAACAAGGACTGGAACTATCCGTTTTATAATGATATGTATGGACTATCAACTCCAGGGATTTTAAATGCAGTTACCAATAAGCTATATCAATGTTTAATATCAAATGTACAGTTTGTCTAAAGGTATGTCCTGTTGGCTTGCTGTAGGCAGACAGAGTCGCCTTGCTTTGGTTAATATGTGCAGACAGGGATGTTTTGGGCAACCACAAACACATGCACACACAAACACAAATATACATACACATGCACACACAAACACAAATATACATACACAACATGTGTGTGCACATACACACACACACACACCAGAACGGAAACATAGTGTGGTAGTGGAAGGGTATAATTCCACAGCCTATGGATATAACAGAATTTATTTGATCAACTGCATCAGTACGAGTACAATAAGGTAGTATCTTGGCAACAAGAACACATGTGTGCGTGCGTGCATATACACACACACACACAAGTCACCTCTGAAAATTGTAGGACTAGACACTTTGTCATAGTGACTCAGATTGTTGTATGGTAATTCAATTGAGGCCAGGCATATTGGTGGGGAACACACACACACAGGTGTGCTATAGGAGGGTGTTGTTGTCTTCTTTATGACCAAATGTGAAAACTCATCAATCAGTGTACAGCTGCACCCTGGGAGGGATGGAAAAGAAAGAAAGAAAGAAAGAAAGAAAGAAAGAAAGAAAGAAAGAAAGAAAGAAAGAAAGAAAGAAAGAAAGAAAGAAAGAAAGAAAGAAAGAAAGAAAGAAAGAAAGAAAGAAAGAAAGAACGAACGAAAGAACGAACGAAAGAACGAACGAAAGAACGAACGAAAGAACGAACGAAAGAACGAAAGAACAGCTACAGCACAACTCTTGTCAGGCGGTGTTTGCTAGATCGAGAGTGTCTGCCATGGCCTTTTGTCATAGACCCGGGAGCCTTGATATTTTCTCTTCTGAAAACCAAATTTTGCATTGAGCCTTGGCTGGTCTGCTTCTGTTCTCTAGCGGTTCCCAGACTCAAAGGGATGCCCTACCTCATCCCATCAAGGTCCCATCCTGTACGCCATAATGAGTAAGACCTATGTGCCCTATTGCAGTATTGAAGTCTAAAAATGAGTCAGCTCTGGCTACCAGAATGCTATATTCCCATAAGTCTGTATAAAAGCTCTAAATTAAAAGGCGAACCGTCAAACTCGGCTAGTTTCTAATTGAAGAGAGTAATGCTTCATAAGCGTGTTGTGAACAAATCGGCAGTCTGCAACATAAAAATAATTGACACAAATCCCGTACCATTGACATCAATCTTCCCGCTTTCACGCAAATATTGTGCGAGAAATAGAGTTCACAACACGCATATGAAGCAGTACTCTCTATTAGACAATAGCGAGCGTGACAGTTGCCCTTTAAGAGCAGAATTAGCTTAGCCGAAACACAATAGCACAAAATCCCTTGGGGGACCTCATTGTGTGCGTCTGTTGTCCGCCTGGTCCTAAATGAGTCTCGGGCTTGTGTCTTCATCAAGCCCTGCCTGCCCCTTGAGTGGATGGCAGCGAATTATTGGCCCAGGCCCGGAGAAGGCAAGCACTAACCTCCGGCAGGCGCTTAATGAGGACGCGAGCGGCGAGCTCCGTAAGATGAAATGGATTGATGGCGTGGTTTGTTAAGGAGCGAGATGCAGCAGAATATACAGCATGTCACGCCGCCTGTCTGGTGTTAAGCACCATTGCCGTGGTGATAATCTAGGCAATAAACTGAAAAGGGATTAAAAATGCATATTCTTCTCCTCAGTCGGTACCAGTGTCAGTGGAAATGTATTATAATACCTGAAAAAACATTGTATTAGCATGGCATGTGACCTTTTGGCCTGTGCGTTGGTGCTATGGGCTGATGCCAGTCCAATCATTAGTAGAAATATGTGAGAAATGATAAGCGAATGGCACCGCTAATTAACCAACACACTTCTCTACTTACAAACGCCTGACTCAAACCCGGGAAACACACACCCGCTGTTACCATGGCAACTCACCCACAATGCCAAATCCGCGGGATGATCAGGTGATATTGAATAATAACATGTTTATAAGGTCTTTACATAAGGATGTGAGGGGAAAAAATGGGGATCCTGTTACGGTGGCAATGAACCACACACAAGCACATATGCACGCATGCATGCACACACACACACAAATACACGTACACACACACCAAAACACACACGCACACACACACACACACACACACACACAGAGGTAAGCTGTGTTAACACTGATGGGCTCCGGAGGAGAATTTATCACAGGACGACAGATACCAGTGATGACGGAGTGACGGGAGAGGGGTGAGAAAATGGAGGGATGTAGAGAGATAAAGTAAAAAGCCCAAAGAGAGGACCATGGAGATACTCTGTACATTTAGAACAGAACCTTCATTAGAACCAGAGAGAGGGAGAGAGGCAGATAGAGAGTGTGGGGCGAGAGAGGTTGATAGAGACATGGGCGAGAGTACATTCATTCGAACCAGAGAGAGGCAGCTAGAGAGAGGCAGATAGGGAACAAGGCAGATGGAGAGTGAGGGGAGTGAGAGGTCGATAGAGACAGGGGTGAGGGAAGCAGATAGAGAGCAATAGAGAGAAAGAGAGGCAGATATAGAAGGGGGTGAAAAGAGAGAAAAAGAGAGAAAAAGAGGGAGAGAGAAATTTGAGAGGCGGAAATGAGAAGCAGAAGAGAAGATGTAGAGAATACAAGAAAAGAGACGAATGAAAAGATGGGGAAAAGAACAGAAATATGGTAATGAAATCGAGAGAGATGAAGAGAAAGAGACAAAGAGAGACAAAGATAAAGAGAGAGAAGGGTATGGAATGAAAATGGATCACTTAAGAAAATGGGTAGTGTGCTTGAATGTGGTAAGAAGGATGGGCAGAACCAAGAACAAGGGGGAAGAGTGGGCAAATAAGCAAAAGACAAACGAGAATAAGAAAATACAAAAAGCAAAGGGGTTTCAGTTAGGTAAAAAGGACAAAGGAAGACAAAATGAGGTTCAGATGCAGACAAAGGAAGAGTAGGCGTGACCGTGTTCAACAATCGGTGTGAGAAACAGCAGTGGAGGGAGAGTGTAGAGTTGGAAATGGATATAAGAACACACCCTCAAATAAAAAGCAATATCTAAGAAACGGGTTTAAGTAAAGAAATAAAGGTAAAGTAAAATAATGTAAATTAATCATGACACATCTCAGGAGGGGAGAGAGATGTGTGGGAGGGAGTGAATGACAGGGTGCTGAACGACAGGATCCACTATGCCTTTACTCCCAGTGCATTGTGGGCCCAACGCATAAAACGAGGAAGTAATAGTTGGCAGAACCCAGTTTGGTGTCATCTGTGATGATGAGTAGACTTTTGACACACCATATTACAGTTTAAAATCGGCGGAAAATAGTTTTTGTCCTCCAACAACTCGCGTGTATGAACTGATGATTCCACCACGTTTGAAAGTGAGATTTCATTGGGTGAAGGCAGTGACTGTGTTTCACCTGGCACGAAACCGTACAAAAACACACCCCTTCAGCATCCCAAAACCACCGTTTTTTGGATGTTTCCTAAACCACAGTTTGGGCTGGCAAATTACACTGGCCTTAAAACGCAGGGAATCACTTCCCTAAATAATAGTTCAATGTTTGAAAAGGTATCATCCCTGCAACTCAGTTTAAACCAGAGCACATTCTGTTCAAACATTATTCTTAACCTTTCTATAAGGTAACTGCCCCAACAATCCTGTAGAGCACCTTAATTATAGAACAGAGATTTCCGTTGGTTCGCCCAAATAAAATCATACGTTAAGACCATAAAGACCAATGCTGGATATGTGCAATGCCTTTTCATGGTCATCTTTGTCGTTCGGTTGGTTCTCACCAAGCAACGTCTGCAAATCTCTGTTCTACTTGAGGGGATACAGGGGTTTGGTTTGACTTAAAAAGCAGAGAGCGTCTCAGTCAATGAATCCTGGTTTACCGAGCTTAGCGCAAGACACTGGCTTGGTTCGTTATTCTACCTGACGGACTGCAGGTGCTATGGCAACAGTGTGTTAGCAAGTTAGCTGTCTGCTGCGTTTAGTGGTGGGGAGGTGAAATCCCATCGCAAGTGGTCACTTGAGACATATGGTAAACCCTGGTGTAACGATTGTCCATCTAGACATACATAGCTCTCGAGTCTGTCTGATTACATTCCCGGAAGTCTGCAATACATAATTATGTATTGCACAGCTTGTAAATCTCTGTTTTTTTTCCTGGCAGGGAGACTAGGAAAAAAACTCCCGGCTCCTCAAAGTCACCCTTAAAAAAAGGCGAGCTCCTCCAACAGCCCAAAACAAATCATGCTCATCCCTGGCCTGCCTCCCCTTGTTTGCTGACTCGGCAAGTGTCTCCGTCTTTGCTTTTATATACCCTGAGCCAAGGGTAGAGGGGGAACGAGTGGGTGGGATAATAAATACATATTCACGCGGGCAAACGCACACAGACAGATGGATGCGGACGCGTGCGCGCACGCACACACACACACACACACACAGCTCATCGTCTAAGCGCCTTACTTTTGCTTACAACAGCGAGGAAATGCATATCTTTTTTTCATTCCATTTACAAAGCCACCCAAACAACAATTGGGAAGCTGGCTTGACAGACTGTTAA
The DNA here is from genome assembly GCA_026745465.1 of Lota lota. Lineage (NCBI taxonomy): Eukaryota > Metazoa > Chordata > Actinopteri > Gadiformes > Lotidae > Lota > Lota lota. The sequence goes on along the minus strand of JACYXH010000479.1, from coordinate 4,741,124 downwards.
ACTTCTTAGTACAGGGTTCAGACGTGGAGGGCCTCATGGGTGGCCAAAATAAACACATTTCAATCCACCATGAGCACAAAAATACATCAACTATCATGTTGAAATTGGGAACAGTTAAGGTTAGAGGCGCAGCACGTATGGTATTAGAGTTGTAAAGAATGGGCGCCGATAGGGCAGAAGAGACAGCCAATAAAACATCACCTCCCTCTCTGCTCCCTCCCCCTCTGCTCCCTCCCTCTGCGTTTCTCTGCCATTGAGCAGTGTAGCATTTCACACACCTGTGATTGACCGTCAAGAATCATTCCCCTAACCGATCACAGAAAAGATGCCCTGATTGGCGCAGTCAACCTGAAATGGATATTCTCACAGCACATTTCTCTCACTAACAGCTGATCGACGCCATTTCTAACCCTGAAATAAGAGCTCTTAAATCTTACCTACAGCACCTTTACGTGATCTGGGTTATCTCAAAAGGTAATTGCATTTAGATGCACAAAAGATAAATCACCATAACATACCATACCAAGTTACCATATCACTTCTTGATCAGATGTACCATCAGGCAGAGGTAGGCCTAAAGAATACCACAAGTATGATTGTTTATGTATCTGGAGCTGTAAAAAAAAGAAATCCTGAATTGAACTGCCGCATCCACTGCTCAGAAGGCTTCTCTGCTTACTGGATGCACGCGAGTCCCATTTCACTGCCTATTTTGCTGGGAGAAAAATATCCAACAGGCTGCTAGTTGCTGCCATGACAGCATGAAGATGCTAAGTGCAAACCTAAGCACACATTTATCAGGCTAAACCGTGCGGCTGCATGCCATTAAATGGCATATTCCTGGGTGATGAGACCGGGCAACAAGATTATTAGGATACAATAATCAATCCTGCAATACAGTCTGCCATTAAAATCCTCCCACAGAAAATAATCACATCAGTCTATTAGGCAAAAGAGACGAGACCTACGAAAAACTGAGGAAAATAGCTCTTAATATGTTTATGTGTTCCTCCGAGGATACACAGGCTTCTGATTAGTTTGTTTGTCTGTTTTGGTGGATTGTTGGTTTCACCATTGATATGAGCTCTGTTTTGCAGTGTGGGGTCATTCTGGGTCGACCTCATACTGGGGATAGCCTCACTACACATTATATAGCTTTCTTCTGTTTCCCGTGGTTGGATGCTGTGGTTGAAAGGGGGAGGCAAGCTCATCCAAATCAGAAGCCATGCCTCATAATCCCCAGCTCTTTGAACACAGGACGGAGCACACACACACACACACACAAAATCAAAGACAGAAGGGGCACGTTCAAACCAACCTTGAAATTTAAGAAATCTTCAATGCATTCATGTGCACACTATGGGTGGGGTGGGGTGGGTGGTGGGGGGGGGGGGGGGGGGGGGGTCTGTAGTAGAGCCCTTCAGCCATTATTGGGTTGACTTGACACCATGTTAATGCAGCAAAACAGAAATCACTCAGAAGTTTGAAAGGGATAAGCGTCCCTCTGATGTCTGTTGGGACGGGAGCAGGACACCCACATAACTAAGAAGCACAGGGTGAAGGACACTGAAGAAATTGCCCTCTGTCCCGGATGTTGACACACACACGCACACAGGAGTGAACAGTGCACACGCATTACTGCGACTCGCTATAAGCGGCGTTACACTTCAAACGTCACCATGTTACAAACCACGACACAATGCACAAGGCTCCTAATCAACACGAACGTGACACGTCTGACAGAATGAATCTCCACGGAGATAATCAACAATTCTAGAGAATAATAGCCAATCAAACCCTCCTCCTTTGTCTCCAGCTGTTTCAGGGCTGTCAAGATAATGGTAACTAGTTCACCATTACAGTGTTCATTGTTCCGCACAGTTACATGCCGATGGTTCATTTAGAAATATCAAACCGTTCCATTTCTGCATGTACAAGCACTTAAGACACAAACACACACACACACACACACACACACACACACACACACACACACTAATCCACGTACACTCCTTAACATAGACATGAAGTGACTCAGCTTAATAGGATCAATTTGTAAAGTTTTTGATAAATTCTTGGACAGCTTTTCATTCCTATGCCACCAACACCATATTTCAGAGCAAGAATCAAGAGTTACGTGTGTGTGTGTGTGTGTGTGTGTGTGTGTGAGGGCATGTATGTGTGAGGGTGTGTATGTGTGAGTGTGTTACACCTGTTTTATTGCCTTTTGTCATTTTTCCCTGATAAATTAATTTCAACCACCAACGTTCAATCATTGACATCCATTTCCATCGTAATAAGACGATTAAATTGTTATCACTCGTTAACCAGCCAAGGTCACGGAAACGACAGATACGTATTGACATGGATTTCCTGTTCCCTGGTTTCCACCTTGGGAGATAATCTACCCGCTAACGCAAGGATCAGACTGTGTTTGCCAGGAAAGATTAGCCTACAGAAAACCATCAAGCGCCAGGCGATCCATTAAAACGGCCATCTTTTATTCATTAGAACTAACAGTAATGTTTTGTCATTGTTCTCTAAGTGTGGCGAGGCGGCTTTGAGTGGGAGGGAAAACGCTGGCGATCAAAAGAACGAATGTAACATTCGCCTCGTAAAGGCGGCACGCAAAAACAGGTTTGCCAAACGTCTGGTAAACCAGACAAAATCATAACGAGAAGGCAAGGCACTAAAATGATCCAACCTTAGGAGCCAAAAAGGCACATTGACGGCGTTCTTATTTCAAGTCAATAGTGGCTCACTCTGCAGCAGTGTGTTTGCTTCACTGCCACCATGAAAGGAAATCTTTGCCTCGTTTCAACTTCTATTGAGGAAATGTCAGTTGTCGTTCATCAAACGTCTCTCTAGTAATGACTTTTAAATACCCTGTATATCATAAAGCTATATTCAAAAGAAAATGTTCAGGGGCTTCAGTTTTGATTTGACACATAAACATTATAGGTCTCTCTCCCCTTTCTCTCCCTCTTTCTCTACTCTGTATCATCCTCCCTCGCCCAATGAGCACAGCAGTAAACAGGCCCTAATTCAATTAAGCTGTGCAGAGCGTAAGAGCTGGTTGGTTGTTTTTATGGTTCAACAATGAAGTCATTCATTTGCAGATTTGTACACACACACACACACACACACGTGCACACACACACACACACACACACAAGCACACTTCCAAAGACATGCATGCACACCCACATACAATTACTCAGAATTCCACATAGGAAAGTTTCCACCCATCATTCGAAAAAGCAGTGGCATGTGGTTCAGATAAAATGCCATGTTCTATATAAAATGTATTACAGCGCCGTCAATACAACAACGTCCATTAGCGTGCATGCAGTTCTCATGCTTTGTGGATCTGATTCTAACCCTTGGGTGTCTCTGTTAATCACTCGATAAAAGCCTTGTTCCACATGAGAACAGGAACTGCACTCAATGAAACCAGGCAGGGTTACTTTCAATTGACCATCGTTGGCCCTGTTAAGTTGTGGAAATATACCAGGATGGCATCCAACAGATATCCCACTTGAAGGTATTCCAATGTATGACAAAAAAGTAGGTGTGTCATACGGTTGACAGAAAATGAAACGCAAACACCATATAGGATGAGAAGCTCTGCTATCAGATGCTCTCACTGCAACAGGTCAAATATTCCAATGTATTGACCGTGTGAGTTTAACATCGGTGAAGGGGACTCGATTATACGCAGTGTGCCTTTAATTGACCTAGAGCAACTGCTCTGGGGGTGGACCACTAGCCTGGTGTAAGGCTTTTAACAAGGCCTCCTCAGGGTCACCGTCCTTCGGGGACAGACAATGATAAAACATGGATCAATGGAGGCAGCAACACACATACACACACACACACGCACACACACACACACACACACACACACACAAGACACAGACCCATTAGTGTTCAACACACACCACATGAGAAAGTTCTAGGCTCGGAGCTCCCATGACACTAGATGTCAAGACACTGAAGTGCATCTCCCCTCCTACTATGGACTCCCTTTCCGGACTCTTTCTGCCCCTTCCCTCTCGCTCCCTTTTCTCACTTCATCACCTCCTCCCCATGTGTCCCTATTCTACCTCTCCCCATGCAGACCACCAATAACACCAACACACACACACACATGGAAAGAGTCCATCCGCTCTCGCCTCCAGTCTCCTGGCTTCCTCCTCCACCGCACCCCCTCTTGCTAGCCGTACAAAATAATCCCCTGCCATTCAGTGATGGCATTCCAACTATTTTTTGTGCGTCCTTCTTCATCTCTCGTTCTCCTCTCCCTTGGCACTCTTGGCTCACCTCCTTCCCAGTTCCCTCATTTCCCGTTTTGTCCCCCCGATCAACCCCTCTCTGCTTCGTTTTTCCCTCGATGTCCAACCCTCTGAGCCCTCCTTCCTCCCTCCCTACTTCCTTCCTTCACTCCTCTTCTTGTTCACAGCTCATGTCTTATGGTTCAGTACTATGTAATCATAGGGTGGACATGGTCCTATCTTGACTTTGTCTTTTTATTTGTATTTTTAAAAGAAATTGTCCACACTTGCCTATAGCCCTCTCCTCCTATGGACACTTCTGCCCATCTGTCGTCTCCTTCTCAAGGCTGTTCCCCTGTCCTTTTAGACAAATATAGTGATGGGAGTAACGGGATAGGAAGAGATTGCAAAGTGCTACAAGAAATGTAATGATCAAAAAGAAAAAAGAAAGAAATGGCATAGTGAGGACGAGATCATACAAGGTGTCAAGGTCGTTAAGGAGGAGGTTGTAAAGTTATAAGGCTACTAAAGAAGGTCTCCATAAATACCTCAATTAGTGCAACGACCTTAATGTCTGAGGCATAGATTATTTACTGCAATAAATATTAAATGGTATTGGTTTTAGGAAATGATTCTGGGTCTGACAATGTTTAAATGATTCAGAAAATATATGAATACAAATTATGTTATTTAAAAAGATGCATTTATGAGCTAGACTAGGCTTATGCAGCATCAACAATACTTATTTTTTTCTTATTAATGAACATCTTCTTCAAGATGCAATGATGTCAACACTGATTGGCAGGTCTGAGAGGAATCCACTTGAACGTGCCACTTCAAAGGTCACATTGGACCAAACCTTTAGGAAAACAAAATATTTCCATCAATCAGACCGTGGAGGGTAGCGATAGGTCAAAATTCTTGTGTCTGCCGTGTGCAAATCCAAACTGTAGCTGGTAGGGAATCACTACTCTGGCCCAATGACACTTCAGCTGCACAGTGATTAGGCATTCTGGCTGGAGAAGGGAACAGTGGTGGTGATCCCATAACAAAGGGCCTTATTGCAGATTGGCCCCACTACAGCAAATATGTATTATGTTAGCATTATGCTCTCTAAGGAATTATACAAGAGTTCCATCCACTGTACTAATTTCTTTTGTATGCTTCTCCCCTTAAAATATGCAAGGTCTTCACTCGTTTGGGTGCATTGGATCAGGGCTGTTAAGCCATTGTACCGCAACGGAAGACTGGCACTGGAGACCAAATTATACTTGACATCTCTTTATGAAGGACAACTCAAGAGCAGTGGCAGCAGCAGTTTAAAAAGACCTAATTTCCCCTCCACACACTATTTCCCTTTCCTCCTGCCCTACGTATTACCACCTCTCTGAGCGCTGCTCCCCAAAGTACAGAGGGCCAGTCGGAGAAGCTCTGGCCCCTCCCCTGCTTCTTTTCACTCACTGTAGTGATGGACCAGCTGCCTCACTCCCACTCCCTGGAGCTGACGAGTGATCCTGCTTAGGCTTCTCAGAAGTGTTTCATTAAAATACCCACTGCGTGTTTTGCCTGGCGTGTGACTGGTGGGTGTGTGGTCATGTATGTGTGGTGTGTGTGTGTGTGTGTGTGTGTGTGTGTGTGTGTGTGTGTGGGGCACATGTTAGCTTCCAGCAAAGTGTTTTCAGTCAGTAATGGAATAATAATGTATGCAGCCACAGAATGAATGGTTTGCATGGTGTTCAAACCTTCAGTTCCTTTTTTGTTTAAGAAGAACAACTAGGGAACCCAGACAACCTGTAAAAATGTTGGTGTAATTTTCGTTTTCGGTTCTGAAAAAAGTGACACAGGGAGCTTTCTTTCATCTCGGAAACATAAACGGCTGTTCCTGAGCCAACCAGATGCCTTCATCTCATAGGGATTGGTCTTCCGCAATGTTCCATTTTATGAGTCAACCCAAAAGTCATTTGGAATATTCCAGCACATTCCACACAGTGCTTCAGCTTTCAGAATGGATTAGACTATTTGTATACATGAAGCTATTGTTAGTTTATGGTCGGCGTACAGTGCTGATTTCCCACCCATGCACCCTTTAAGACCTTTACGGCTGGGGTCCCTAATGGGCCTGACCCCGCCCAGAAGAAAATAGGTGACGCAGCTTTTTCTTCATTACACCTCTAAACTATAGAACGCTTTAGAACATTGGAGAAGCTGGCTTAGAGGCGTATTGAACCTCAAAACACGTCGCCTTTCCATTTACCAAATTATTTTTGTGAGTATGAAACGATGGGGGAGTGCTGGGGCAGAGCATTGCGAACCCGCTGCAGTTTGCAATGATTTGTTGTTTTCTTGGTCTGAAATGATGTATGAACTTCACTTGAGTTGCAACAAGTAACATCTTTTCGTTTTAATGGCTTTAACATCCGTTTGGCAAAATATGCGGTCAGCACTCAAGCTTCTTTTTTATTAATTAATATTAATGTTAATATTTGTTGTTACTTATTTAAATAAATAGTGTAGGTTAATATTCTCTTTATATGTGTATGTTTGGGAGGTGGGGAGTGAGAGAGAGAGAGAGATGCATTTATATTCCACCTAAGTGTGAGCTTCTGCAGGTAGTGGGCAAAACAATTACAGTATACCTTCAGGAGTGAGAACGGCTTGTGTACGCGCACATGCACACACACATACACATACACACACAAATGTATCAGTATGAGTAATTCTGTCCCCTGGACGCGAGGACAGAACATACCCATCAAAGAACTGGAAGTGGCTTTGGGTGTCTGGAGATTGGAGGCTATAGGCAAAAACACACAAAATATTGGCAAGAAAGCAAATCATTCACAGGTTGAAGGTGGGCCGAGTTTAGATAGTCTAGAAGAGATGAAAACCCTAGTTTCGTTGGAATGGTGAACTTTCCAGAGGATACTAACGATTCAAAAAGCGTACAATCCAGAAGTTATTTTTGGCTGCTCCTTGGCACCATAGTTTATCCCACTAATAAAACATGACTCATAAACAGCGGGCCCTTTCTGCTTCGTTCTGCCAGTATTGCTTGTTTAGTGCAAGTTGCCAGTTTAAAATGGCAGCTGCATAATGTTCATCCATGATGTGTATAGTATTTGTGTGTATATATATATATACATATATATATACACACATCATATATCAGTGTTAGAGGGTATAAATCCTAGGAACTTCCAGTCAACTCTACAATTAAAAACAGATCTGCAGATTTCTGAAACTACCTTCCTCGGCAGCTCAATTACGTGTAATCAGTACAACCAGCCACAGCTGAGATGCAGCGAGGCCTCTATCTCCACTCACTGTGCATTTTCATCTTGACACCGTGACTGCATCAGCAGCTTTATTAATGTGTTTTGGGGAAGTGTCATAACATCACTTTCAGGGCAGAACAAAGAGTGTGTGCAAAAACAGCTGATTGGCTATCAGCGCTTCACTAATCAACCAATGAATTAGCTGACTGGAATCTGTATCTCCAGAAGATTTCCATATAAGGACGCCACTGGGGGATAAAGTAGAAGGAAGAGATTAATGATCAGCTACAGAGATTGTTCTAGACAAACTCATGCAGAGCACCCGTGTGAGTTTGACCCAGTCAAGTTTAGAAAGATCTGATTTAAAAGGATCTGATTCCTTTTCTGGAGCTGAAAAGGGGGCATCCTGTTCTCAAGGACAGAGTGGGACAGGTCACCGCAAAAGTCATTTAATGGTGGTCTTTTTCTTTTCTTTGTCGCTCTTCCGTTTTTCATCTCCAGTGAACGGATGTCTTTGTGCATTTAGAATGAGGCGGTTGGCAACGAGACAGCCAGACCAAAACTCAGTAGGGACGGGAAGGAAGTCCTCTCCATAGAAATCCTCTTCTTCTATTACTCTGTTTACTCGCTGAGAAAAGGGCTGACCGAATGTGTGCGCACAGAGAAAGAGAGAGCGCAAGCGAGAGGGAGAGAAAGACAGACAGAGCGAGAGTGCGAAAGAGAGGGAGAGAGAGAGAGAGAGAGAGAGAGAGAGAGAGCGATAGAAAGATTGAGGACAAACTTTTGTATATTGCTTTGTTGCAGAGTTTTTCATCCACCAGATTTCATGCAAAATGAGGATTTTATGCAATGGTTGATTTTCTGTGCATAACAAAACATTGCAGGGACCAGAACTGAAATTAAACACCCTTTATACTGCAAGAGAAATGTATCACACGGCCAAAAAGCTGAAGCGTCGACAAAGTGACAAAGACAGATGGGGCTGGGCTTTAGAAGAAATGACGATGCAGCACATACATACGTCCGCTGTCGGAGTGCTGCAGCCACTTGAACATTGCATTTTTTTTATTTGTTTGTCATTGTATCCTGGCGACTTGGAACAAGAACAGGTACAACTGGTATACACCTGTGTTGTATGTTGTCCCTTATCAACCCTTCCTGGTCAGAGCCTGTTGCTGGGCAACCACTGCTGGCCCTTTTTTATGGCGTGGCTTGCTTATGCCATCCACCATGTATTTGCATTGCTTCATTCAATGAAAATGTGTATTCTTCTACTATTTGTGTTTTTTCACAAATCCGACAGAGTTAGACAGTGCTATTTTAGATATAACATTACACTACCTGAACGTTATTGTACTGTCTGTACCTCTGACAGAAGCATATCAATTAATAATAATATATAGTAACGTCCCTTTTTCAAGTTTTGTGCTGTGTATCAGCCGTTAAAAACAGATTCAACTTTGTGCTATGTGCTAGAGGAGTTGCCGTACATATCCTGTATCCTGCAGCCCCGTTTCAGGCTAAGCTGGTCTGTCAGAAATGTAATGCGATGCCAGATTTTTATTAATCACTAAAACCAGCAGCTGCAGGCTGTTTGATAGCACCTTAAGGTCAACTCACACAGAAGCGCGCACACACACACACACACACACACACACACACGCACACACGCACACACACACGCACACTCACACACCACAGTGCCATAGTGAAATGTCATGGCTGCCACCGGACACGCCCCTTCCCCATCGATTCAACGACTGCTTAATTGGATTGATGCAATTCATGACTGAAGAGAAACAGAGAAAAGGGGTTTTGACTGGAGGGATCAAACAAAATAATGAAAGAAATGCAAAAGAAATTCCAGAGAGAGAGAAAGAAAATCGACAGATGGAGAGGTTTGACAAAATAACTGCTGCAAAACGCAGGGGACAAAGAGAAGGATAGGCAGAAATCAGGACTGTAGAAATCAGCATTGTAATCAACAGGATAGCGTGGCCAGCATGCACTGTAAGCACACATGAGAGGGTGTCCCTGTACGTGTGTGTGTGTGTGTGTGTGTGTGTGTGTGTATTTACACTGTCGGTAGAGAAGCTGCTATGAGAGAAATGGATAAACTGAGGGAGACAGGACAACAGGCAAGGGGGGGGGGGGGGGGGGGGGCTACGACCGGGAGTGATGGAATGGTCCCTGGAAAATGAGATGTACGGTTTCTATGGCAGCAAACGAGACTATTGCTGTGGTACACAAAGTGATATAAGGGGCTGGGAAATCAGAGATAGCGGGGAATAGATTAAACGCAGTGAGCTTCGGGGTGAGGGGTGTGGAGGGGTTTCCATGGTAGCTAATTGAACTGTTGTGCGCAGGTCATATCGCAGCATGCTAACAGAAATAGGGAGCGCACATCTGCACCAATGGCTTCCATGCAAGAATGTGTTGCAGCAAGTGTGGCCGCATCATATTACAGTATGGTGTACAAGTTATAAATAAATGATTAGTGAAACGACAACACAAACTGGGGAAATGACCAAGGGATTAGTAGTTTAATATCCATGTAATAATGTAGAACGATAAATAGTGAGGTCAAAATGAGATATGAGATGGTGTTGCTGCTGGATGTTTACAAAGTCAATGTACAAAGGTTAGATTACAAGGGGTAATCAAGCAAAATGGGCTATGCTCATTGAGCCAAATGTTCTTATTTGACCTAATAGTTACTATTTTCACCATTTATTGGCTACTACTTACGTTTTTCTTAACTTTTGTGAGTGTCAGCTGTAGGTCAGGATTAATAGAATACAATTTGGGTATGAGTTGTGTACTATGTTTCAATGTCACTGTGCTTATTTATCATGTACTTCACCATAAAGGTAGACCAAACCCTGTGGACGTTTTCTGGAATTGCACTACTTTCGTCACCACTCCAACATGAATACATTGCATTAGGAACACTAGTGGTAAGAATGTTATAAGTGAAGTAAAAAAAAAACATTCCATCACCCTTATTAATTCCAAAGATTTTAGAAAGTACACATTAAATGGACTGCATTAGTACTGCATGTGACCTTTGCAGCCACTTAAAGCAATTTTCAATGAATGCCATATCTGACAGGTTGAATTGAATTGGTCGAATTTGAATTCAAGAGTATTGAATTGGTTTGTCCAGTCAGGTGCCTTGCTCAAATACAACCAGCACTTAGTAACAGAGGAACCCTACAAATGCCATCGCTTCCAACCCCTGAGCCCATGCTTTACGGCCTCCCAGAATGCATCTTCATTAAGAAAATTATATATTCTATCAATTTTATTTGTATCTACTCATCCATGCTAAATAGAAGTGTTGGACAAACGCATGGCCCATTCAAAGCAGAGAGGTTAAAACCTGTGGTTAATGGTCTGTTGGTTAATTGAGATTTATTTTCTTCTTCACTAAAGTAGCACTCAAACATTAATTATGGACATCTTTCTACTCCACCTACAACGCACAGTTCACACATGTATGTGGATTAATCTAATCTCCTTTGGCGTTACGGAACGCCTGTCATTAATGAATTCATTATTTCATCAATTAAGTGAAGACTGGGGGGTTAAAGAGTTTCTTTTGGCCTCTATTTAAGGTCAAATAAATATGTAAACTGCTAACAACGTTGTTATAACAAGGGGCATGATAGCTTAGTGTTCAACTCCCAGCTGAAAGGATCTGGGTTCGAACCCCAATGTCTGGAGTCTACCTGTAACATTATTGAGCAAGATGTCCTAAACCCTACCCTGCTCGTTGATGACATACACGTACTTAAATACATTTACCGGTAGTCAATTTAGATAAAACGGTCTGCTGAATCAATGACTAAATAGTAATAATGAAATACAGGATAACAGGCTGCATGGTTGCGAGCACATTGAATAATTTGTAGGATTTGAACATCGATCTCAAAGGTGGTGAGTAGGAAAGAGGAATATTCCTCACAGGTGCTTTGCGGACTCAATAATTAGGCTGAAGCGCTTCGGGGACAAGCTGTGGGTCATGTAAGGCAGCCTACTCCTGAAAGCAGATTAATTGATCAATGAACACGCATGAACAGAGCTATGTGATGATTCTTCAGTCAAGCAAAAACGACAACAACCACAAAGCAAACAAGGTAAGGGCACCAACAAAGCTCTATATTGTAATAATATAAACCACATGTCCTAGGTGTTGAGATTTAAAAGTAAGCTAAAAATAGATGATGGATTACGGTAAATGTTTCTTATCATTGTTGTTTAATAATAACCTTATTTATATATATATATATATATATATATACTTTATATATACACACATACATACATACACCATATATATAACAACAAATATTTGACAACAATTTGTTGGTGCTGAGGAAGAAGTATAACGTGTTTGTTTATGAATGCCTGCATGCATGTGTGTGCATGAACATTCCTCCTAAGAAACGAGCAACGGAGAAAAATAAACAAAAAACAACACTCACGTCTACGTGTCATTTTGTTACCGTGGAGATTTAATGATGAGGAGAAGGTGCAGTGAGTCAACAGTGAGGGTAAGAGACAGGGGCAGCGCCACAATTAACCACTTCACACAGGAAGGTAGCGGGCAGGGGACATGCACGCACAGACAGACAGACAGACAGACAGACAGACAGACAAGAAGGGAGCACTTCCCTTAGGCATTACAACGGCGGTCCATGCAGGAAGAAGTAGTGATATATATTGTGTGTAAGATTAGCTTTATAATTGCTGTAGCACTCTAGTTGTTCTTGTGTTAAAAACAGTCTCCGTCGCTCAATCGCCAACAGGATATGCTAATAAGATATCGCAGACACAGGCTTGAAATGTCAAAAGAATATATATTATAATAAATACTTGTTTTTAAACATAAAGGTTTGCCTTTAGTGTCTGTATATCATTCGTCTATTTTCTGTTCAGTAACAATATTTACAAGACACGAAAAAGTTACCAATAAAAAGCGGGTTCACTGCAAGCCACGCTTGTTTGCCTTCGCAAGCTGTGCATGTTTACCAATCATTATCTGTGGCAATATGTTAATTAATAGTGCATTTGGGCTGTCAAATGTTTTAATAGGCAATGCACATACCAACGACTCCTCGTATGGTGTGGAGAATGCAGCCCCTTAATGTTTTGATGTACCTTGTGATGATGAATTGTCCTTTAAGAACCAGTAAGACCTCTTTAATTAGTGAGAGGAATTGTGTCTTTGATTTGGATTAAAGCGCCATAGATCACTGGGACTAAAACTCTGATAAGATGGACGGAGTGACGGATAGATTGTGACAACGAGAAAGAAAGAAGCAGTAATGTAATCAATGTTATGCATCCAGCTGCCAGGTTTGGTTGGGTAAAGGCAGAAGTATTCAAGGTAGCCAATGGGTATCTCTTCCTTTCCTTTAAACAAAATAACCTATGAGGCGGCCTTCAGCATAGCAATTAACCTTTGGCCTTTTCACACACCTGGAGCTCCCGTTTTATAATCTCACTTCCTGTTGCACCGTCATTTCTTCCTGAGCCCCATAAAAGACCATCATTGGCGGTTTTGAAAGTAGAAAGGATTGAAAGAAGATAGAGGTCTGTTGTGGCTCTGAAGAATTTATGCCACACCTGTTGCTATGTAACAACTCTTTGAGTATTCATCATTCTTGGGCGTTTCCAGCAAGAGGGTACAAGAAGAAGAAAACACGCCACAATCTCGGTTAGTAGGATATTTCTCGGAAGATTCAAAAACAACAAAAAACGAAGGTGTACCATAGCAATTACAGGAACCTAGTGTTGTACAGCAGGCAAGTATGGATTACTTCAGGGTCCAAGCCATGGGCTAGTTCTCGGTGTAGAACAATGAGCATCCCAGCACACAAGCCTGAAGATCCCATACATCTCCACTCACTCAGCTACGGTGTCCTTAGGCCAACAAAAACATACCTGTGTGTGGGTGTTTGAGGTAGAGATCGATAAAATTAATGTTTTTATCTCTCTAAAGGCAATGCATACGTGTGTATGCGTGACTGTGTGTTAATGTGTGTTAATGTCTGCATGGGCGTGTGTGTTTGTGCGTGTTCTTAGATAATCAGTTAATAAAATCTTTGCAGGGGTGCAAAGATACGGCCTTTTTTATGTTGATTGGTAGAATCTTCCCCAGGATCTCTATGGTCATTAAAACAATTACCCCAGCAGCAGTAGAGAGGGATATGGCTCAAACATTATCGTGTAATACATAACTCTTGATCTTCGCAGTCACGGCTACATGAACCCTGTATGATCATACTTTTGTGCAAATTACTTTTCTGTGATCTTGCTCAGAATATCTGCATGATTGATAGAGAGTGAAAACCCTTAGTTCATACTCACAACAGCCACCAGCCTCTCTCTGACACCCTAACACATTCATCCCTTTAATGCTACACTAAAGACAAGACATGCAACTGGACTTTAAGCAATGTCATGCATTAAGTGAATCACCATGACATGACAGATTCCAGTGAGACACGGCTGTGTGCATAATGTATGAATGAAACATCATTACACGCGATATGTATGGCTTACTTGAGATATATATATATATATATCGTCATGGCATAAATGAATATATATATATATATATATATATATATATATATATATGGCTGACTTGACGATCTGTCAATAATAAAAGGGAGACGAGAGAGCGAGAGAGAAAAAGAGTGAGTGAGAGTGACGAGAGAGAGCTGTTGTGGATCCTGAAAAGATAACAGTTAGCAACAAATACATTAATTATAAGATTAACTAATGAATGACTTGCTAGCTAGCTCCTCTTTAAGTAGAATGTAACCATACACGGTGCACATTGCTGAGCAATAGATAAACTGGACCAAGCATCACGTCAAGACTTCAAAGAAACAAACAAAACAAAGAAAAACTGACACCATAAACACACACACGAAGAAATTGTTTCATACACATAAATTATAATTAGGCTCATAGAATTAAGTGTATGTTTGGATATCTCCAAATGCCAGTGTGTGTGTGTGTGTGTGTGTGTGTGTGTGTGTGTGTGTGTGTGTGTGTGTGTGTGTGTGTGTGTGTGTGTGTGTGTGTGTGTGTGTGTGTGTGTGTGTGTGTGTGTGTGCCCTGAAGATCTGTAAGCCAGATCATTGCGATGCTACAGTACCACCCACTCACATCCGCATCACTCGCTCTATATATCCTTCTGGCAGTTACACGCACACACAAGCACAAACACACACACTCACACACACACACACACACAGGAAGTCAGAAGAATGCTAATATTTGAAGACATTCGATATTGACATTCACAAGCATATCTTGCCATCTTGATGCATTTGCAAGTAAAACAGGATATTAGCGTGGGTCCAAACCAGCCACGATGGGGTTTGATCCTTGACCTGGATTGAATTGGATTCTCTAAAAGTGACAAAACCCAATCCAGCTGTACCCAAAGCGGGTGTTCAGGGGGAGTGAAAATGTGTTCATATATTTTCAGTAGTTAGCACATGAAGATAATTGCCGAACAATGGACGTGGGCAAACTGAGGTTGAGCAGGCGTTAAAGTTGCTTGGTTAACACTTTATTTAAAGAACCAGAGCAGATTACACATAGACGATACCAGAAGACGGACGTCATAAACAAAACAAAACATGACATAAAGGTTGTTACAAGCATATAACCCTATGCATAGCTACACACAATAATATTATATAGCCGCAATTAATAAAGGTTTTGTACTGAAAGGTTTTGGCCAATTTTTCAAGACTCCAGATTAATTGTTGACATTGTCGAGATATAAATCACTCATGAATTTTGTTCAACTCATCCCTCCAGCAGTGTAGGCCCCTTACGAAATTGTCCAAAACTGCCCACAAACAAAGAAATCCACACTTTTCGATTCTGTGTTTACTTGTCCCCGCACATGCTCACGGACTTAAGAGACTGAGGCGCACAGGTGGAATTCTGTGTGAAGATATGTTTTACGCAGTCTGATAATACTGAATTCTGAGTGCAGAGCAACATTTCAATAAGTCGTGAGGGTAAGTGTTGGAGTCTTTTTTTTTTAAGGTAGTAAACGGTGAACACAAAATGCAACCTACTATAATGTCGGCCCATGCGTATGTACACGCAATGCACACTAGTGTCTCTTGGTAATTGCCGCAGCGCTGTGTGTCAGCCCGCATTTGCGAGTGGCGGTAGCGTAGCGCCACGTCACAGGATTCCATTTAGTCTTATCACGGAAGACACGTCTGAACTCTCCTGACCTTTGGGTGTCTCCGATAAACACCACAGTTCGAAAAAGAAAGAAATGGCAGCCGCATGCAGAGCATAGAACAGAGACTGTAGCACAATATATCTATTTTTAGCTCAAAGAAAGCAGCAGGATAATGTGTTCTTGATTGGGTGGGCGTAACACCAAAAAAAATAATACTGAGACACATGCTATGAAACTAAATTGCCTGGTGGGTCCTGTGCCCATGTGAGTTGCCAACATTAATCCCTATTTGTCTCAAAAGCCACATTAACATCTGATTATATGACCCGGCGCATATCTTATTGCATCTAGTTTTAGATTTGCAACATGCGTCGTGAGTGTTTTGGAGGACTAGCAGTAAACAAATACATTGATTTCGTGATACATTCAATCAAATACCAACATTTAATATAAAACCACTTAACAACCGACTCAACGCCAGACAAAGAGTTTGATTTAAAACCATCCAATCTTTACCAGATTAGTTATTGTCAAAATATCCACTGGGGACAACGCAAGCCCTGTGCGCTAATCCATTATCAGTAACGGTAACAGTAAACCAATACATAGATCAGATAATGCTCTTGCTTTCTACAAGGGGACATACCTTCTTGCACAGCCTGGAAGGGGTTGTTCCCGTCCACGAACTCGACTGAGATGGTGATCTTCTCCGTCTCTAGGATCTCGTTGTTGAGGTTGAGATCGGCCACCGCCATGCGGAACACCTCGTCATCCTTACGGGCTGACTCATCAAAGATGGCGCCTGCGAAGACACACAAAAAACAACAACCTTTAACAACATGGTTGGCATTTTGCAATACGTTTTTTTTTCTCTCCCCTTGTTTTAAGTAGAGTCCAACAGATAAGTGAAAATTGAACAAAAGAGTGTTTACAGTCCACGCAGGTCATGGCGATGTATAAGGGCCTAACACTTGGCTTCCAAAAGGTGGAAGAGTGGAGGGGGAAAAAAGCCATTGGGGCGGGCTGGCAGATGTGTGGTCACTTCGTTGTGGTCGATTACACATGCAATTAGCCTTATGTACTTGCCTCTCTTTTCCACTTCACATTATCCTCTTTTTAGAGCCTCATTTTATCCCAGTTTATTCCAAAAATCTGGTGAGCAAGTAATTGTCTAAGCCGAGCTAATGGTACATAGCTAACTGCATTTTACTGACCAGAACATATCGTGTGTTTGTGTCTTTATGTATGTGCATTTCCTAAATAAACAGTAAATTCATGTAAAAAGAACTGCCTGTAGTACCACCCAAATAATTATTACTCTTAATAATATATCAAACAAACAATCAGTTTAACAACTGCTCCCGAAAAAAAATTCTAAACTGGAAGCCATTTGACACCCTTCACTCTCCTTGGCAAAAGCCCTTTATAGAAAATACATTCACACACTATTTGCTCCATCACTATATTGTCGCCTTCAATTCCCCACTCCATCCTCCTGCCATCCAAGCCCTCAAGCCCGCCAGTGATTGAGTTGCGGTGATTTAATTACCACGCAGTATAGATGAGGAGGTGATGCAATCAGCTCACGCTGACAGAGCAGAAGACTACAGCAGAATAAACACCATAAAAAATTAACACACGTATTCATTAGCGATTTCATTAGCGCTGAAAATGTACGCCGTTCAAATAAGGTCGAGGATGACATGGCTAGGAAGGAGCATTACCCAACCCAAACATCTCTTAGGCGGGCCAATCTACATGTATACATACACACATCTTGAGGACAGAGTGCACTGGAGTGGCGGAGAAGATGGGGGAAGAGAAGGAGTACGATGCCGATAACAGAAATTGAAGTAAGGGGAACGACACATAAGGAAACCAACGGGAAAGAGGAATGGGATAAGAAAAGTTTGAAGCAGCTGGAAATCTCCCTCTCACTAACCTCAAGTATTCTATTTATGTGTTCAGGGTTTTTCTTACATTCTGTTAATGCGCTAACTGATTAATGCAGCTTTGGTGAGGCTGACAGTGTGTAAAATAAATCACAAAGGCTAATAAATGAAACATGAAATAAAATACTTTCAGAGATTTAATGGGTCGTAAAGAATTTACATTTTCTAGCACATCAATATATTCCATATGCATGTTATAAACTTTGATCTTAAAACGACTATTAAAGACATAAATAAGTAGGTGCTATAGAGACAAAGAGAGATCAGGGATGGTGAGCAGACTAGAAAATCCATGGATGCTTGACACCCGAGATCAGATGATGAAGCAACATTATCGTGACAAATAGGATATAAAAATCCCCTATGCCATTGACGATAATATCAATACACAAAGTAGGGAAACCACCAGACTAACAAGTAGCAACACCCGGGCAAACACATACAATGAACCAACTGACCGAAAGTAACCTACAGTCGCTCCTGTTTGAATGATAAAATGGTAAAAATGATGGCTCTACCATCAAGTTCCTCCAGGAAATGTATTCAGAAAACTGACCAGGACCCCTTGTCACGCCACCCTCTGCCACCACCTAGTGGCGCCTGCTGCCATTTCATCACGTGCGCTCTGGTCTACACTCCTGTCATCAATCAACAATCACGTGCACTCTGGTCTACACTCCTGTCATCAATCAGCAATCACCACACCCCATTTATTCCCTGCCTTCCTAGCAGCCGGCGCCAGTTCGTCGTATACACTCCTTGTGTTAGTAACGTCATACCCGCGTTCTAGATTCCTGTTACCTTCTCCTTGCCTGCTCCTAACCTGCCCTTTCCTTGTGTTCAGCTCTTCCCGGATCCTTGCCTCCTATCCTACCCCCGTCTGCCTGACTGCCTCCCGCCGTCGAACCTCCGCCTGCCTGACCACTCACCTGTCGCTCCAACCCTGACTGCCTGTTTGTCTGCCTGCTGCCAAACCCCTGCCTGCCCGACCACGTCTTGCCTAGCCCTTGCCTGTTGATCTACGCAAATAAATCTGTTTAAACCTTTCTTATCTCTGCCTCATTGTGTCCGCATTTGGGTTCCTAGTCCTGTTCCATAACAGTACGAACTGGCCCAGCATGGACCCAGCTGACACCGATACGTTGCGCCAGGTAATCACCCGCCAGGGAGCTCTCCTCGGCCAACATGATCAGGCGCTCCAGGAAATTACTTCCAACCTCCGGGAGATTACCCAGGCGTTCCGCGAGCTCCGCTCTCTGTCGTTTCCCACCGTAACTCTGGCACCCAACCTTCCTACCCCTCTTACGTCCTCCCGGGAGCCCTTCATTCCTGCCCCCGAGCGCTACGAGGGCGACCTGGGGTCTTGCCGTGTCTTCCTACTTCAATGCTCCCTCGTGTTTGAACTCCAGCCCCTCACCTACCCCTCCGACCGGTCTTGCATTGCTTACGTGATTGGTGCGCTGCGAGGTGAGGCTCTCGCCTGGGCTACGGCAGTGTGTGAGCGCAGCTCTGAGATCTGCTCCACCTACTCTGCCTTCACCGAAGAAATGGGGAGGGTCTTCGATCATCCGATCCAGGGTAGGGAGGCTTCGAAACGCCTTCTGTCGCTGCGCCAAGGGGCTCGGAGCGTTGCCTCATTTGCGGTGGAGTTTCGCACCCTCGCTGCGGAGAGTGGGTGGAATGAGGAGGCATTGCTGGGGGTCTTTTCGAGTGCGCTCAGCGACTCCATCAGAGACGAGTTTGTCACTCGGGAAGACTCCCCGAATCTGGACCACCTAATCTTCCTAGCCATCCGCTTGGACAACCGGCTG
This sequence comes from Lota lota, assembly GCA_026745465.1. Taxonomy (NCBI): domain Eukaryota; kingdom Metazoa; phylum Chordata; class Actinopteri; order Gadiformes; family Lotidae; genus Lota; species Lota lota. The sequence continues at coordinate 4,721,582 of JACYXH010000479.1, read as the reverse complement.
CGCGAACGACGACGCGAGCGCACACTCCGTCCGTCCCTGACGCCCCTCCCTGTCACTCGGTCTCCTCCCTCAGGAGCCGCTCCAACCCGTCGTGAGTCCGCACCCCCTCTCGAGCCTGAGCCCATGCAGTTGGGATGACCCCACCTCTCGCCCGATGAGAGGGAGCGTCGTATTCGGTCCGGGTCGTGTGTGTATTGTGGTCAGTCCGTTCACTACCGGTCCACCTGCCCCATTCGTCAGGGAAATGGACAGACTCGTCAGTAACTCAAGGGGTTCTGGCGAGTCGAACCCTCAACCCCTCGGTCCCCTGACCCCTATTCGATTCCATCCTGTCGTGGCAAGATCAATCCCTACCTCTCTCGGTTCTCCTGGACTAGGGGGCAGACAAATCCTTTATTGACAGATTCGAGTCAAACAACTAGGGATTGAGACTACACCCCTCGATTCCTCAATCGAGGCTCAGTCTCTCAATGGCAAATCACTCGCCCGTGTGGAGTGCCGGACGGTACCCATCTCCCTGTTGATCTCCGGAAATCACCGTGAGTCCTTATCCCTTCACGTAATTGACTGTCCCTTCACCCCGGTAGTCTTGGGCATCCCCTGGTTACAGACTCACAATCCTCACGTCGACTGGAGATCGGCCCGTAAAACATCCTGGAGCCCATCTGCCTAGCAGTCACCTGTATAATCTCTCTTGCCCTGAACGTGAGTCCATGGAGCAGTACATTCAGGAGTCCCTAGCAGCCAGAATTATCCGCCCCTCCTCCTCCCCGGTCGGAGCGGGTTTCTTCTTTGTCACCAAGAAGGATCGCTCCCTCCGTCCCTGCATAGACTACCGTGGCCTTAACAATATTACCATCAAAAACAAGTACCCCTTACATCTGATCAGCTCCGCTTTCGTTCCCCTCCATGGAGCGAAGGTCTTTTCCAAATTGGACCTACGCAACGCGTACCACCTGGTCCGCATCCGGGAGGGGGACGAGTGGAAAACCGCTTTTAATACTCCCCTCGGTCATTTTGAGTACTTGGTCATGCCTTTTGGACTTACTAACGCCCATGCTGCCTTTCAGACACTCGTCAACTATGTCTTGCGGGACATGTTGAACCACTCGGTGTTCGTTTATCTGGTTGACATCCTTATCATCTCGGGATCGCTGGAGGAACACAGAATCCACGTCCGGCAAGTCCTCCAGCGGCTTCTCGAGAACAGGCTTTATGTAAAGGCAGAGAAATGCGAGTTTCATGTCTCGTCCACTTCTTTCCTGGAGTACATCATTGGCCAGGGGGAGGTGATGATAGACCCCTCAAAAGGTTTCGGCGGTGACCGAGTGGCCTATTCCCTTGTCTTGCAAGAAACTCCAACAATTCCTGGGCTTCGCCAATTTCTACCGTCGCTTCATCCGCGGCTACAGCCAGGTCGTGGCTCCCCTCTCGGCCCTAACCTCCACCAAGAGGCCTTTCCGGTGGACACCGGAGGCTGAAGCCGCATTCCAGACCCTCAAAAAGCGCTTCGTGTCAGCAGCCATCCTCATTCAACCCGACCCCACTCTCCAGTTCATGGTGGAGGTTGACGCCTCTGACACCGGCGTGGGCACAGTCCTTTCACAGCGCTCCCCCTCGGACCACAAGCTGCACCCATGCGCCTTCTTCTCCCGCCGGCTTACCCCTCCTGAGAGGAATTACGATGTGGGAAACCGCTAGCTCCTTGCCGTTAAGTTGGCGCTAGAGGAGTGGCGGCACTGGTTGGAGGGCGCGGAGCAACCGTTTATAGTTTGGACAGACCATCGCAACCTGGCTTACATTCAGTCCGCCAAGAGATTAAACTCCCGACAGGCCAGATGGGCCCTATTCTTTGGCCGGTTCAATTTCAATCTCACCTTCCGTCCGGGATCTAGAAACGTCAAACCATACGCCTTGTCCTGCCTTCACTCCCCGGAAGACACCAACCAGGATCCCGAGCCCATCCTTCCGCCCGCCTGTCTGGTCGCGACACTCACTTGGGAGGTGGAGTCCGCCGTCCTCCAGGCCCAGGGACATCAGCCCGACCCTGGTACCGGACCCCAAACCACTTGTTTGTCCCGGATGCGGAGCACCCGAGGGTCCTTTCTTGGGTGCACACCTCCAGACTTACCTGCCACCCGGGCGTGACCCGTACCCTGGACTTCATTCGCTGGCGGTTCTGGTGGCCAACTATGGACGCGGACGTCCGCTCCTATATCGTGGCCTGCCCAACCTGCGCATGCAATAAGACCACCACCCGGCCCCGTTCCGGCTTACTCCGGCCCCTGCCCATTCCCAGTCGCCCGTGGTCCCACATTGCCCTGGACTTCGTCACCGGTCTCCACCCGTCAGAGGGTAACACCACAATCCTCACGGCCATCGACGTTTTTCTAAATCCGCCCACTTCCTAGCTCTCCCTAAACTTCCCTCTGCCAGGGAGACTGCGGATCTCCTAGTCTCCCACGTTTTCCGCCTGCATGGTATCCCGGTGGACGTTGTCTCTGATCGAGGCCCCCAGTTCACCTCCCAAGTTTGGCGTGCTTTCTGTGTTGCCTTGGGTGTCTCAGTCAGTCTCTCCTAGGGATATCACCCCCAGTCCAACGGCCAGTCGGAACAGGCCAATCGGTAGATGGAGGCCACTCTCCGCTGTGTCACAGACTCTTATCCAGCCACATGGAGTTCTCAGCTTCCTTGGGTTGAGTACGCGCACAACTCTCTCGTGAACGCTTCCAGAGGTCTGTCCCCCTTTATGTGCTCATTGGGGTACCAGCCGCCCCTGTTCCCTTCCCTTGAGGTGGCGATCTCGGTTCCCTCGGTCCAGGCCCACCGAAGACGATGCCAGCGCACTTGGAAACAGCAACGGGCTGCGCTCCTCCAGGCATCCTCTCGCTCCCAGCGGCAAGCGAACAAGCACCGTCTTCCGGCTCCTCTGTACTCCCCCGGTCAAAGGGTTTGGCTCCACGCCAAGGACCTCCCTCTCAAGGGGGTTACTCAGAAACTCTCCCCTCGTTTCATCGGTCCCTTTACTATTGAGTCCATCGTCAACCCTTATGCCGTCCGCCTTAAACTCCCTGCGTCTCTCCGTGTTCACCCCACCTTTCATGTCTCACAAATCAAGCCAGTATCCACCAGCTCGCTATCTCCCCCTGCTCCGGCTCCGCCTCCTCCTTCAATCATCGACAATCACCCGGCTTGGACGGTGCGCCGCCTCCTGGACATGCGTCGTCGGGGCCGGGGTCACCAATATTTAGTTGATTGGGAGGATTGCGGCCCAGAGGAACGGTCCTGGGTCCCCCGGAGCCACATCCTAGACGCCTCCCTCATTAAGGACTTCCACCGCCAGCACCCTTCCCTTCATGTGCGTCCGCCTGGAGGCGATCGCAGGGGGGGTGGGGGGTTATGTCACGCCACCCTCTGCCACCACCTAGGGTTACCGGCTGCCATTTCGTCACGTGCACTCTGGTCTACACTCCTGTCATCAATCAGCAATCACCACACCCTATTTATTCCCTGCCTTCCTAGCAGCCGGCGCCAGTTCGTCGTATACACTCCTAGTGTTAGTAACTTCGTACCCGCGTTCTAGATTCCTGTTACCTTCTCCTTGCCTGCTCCTAACCTGCCCTTTCCTTGTGTTCAGCTCTTCCCGGATCCTTGCCTCCTATCCTACCCCTGACTGCCTCCCACCGCCGACCACTCGCCTGTCGCTCCAACCCTGATTGCCTGTTTGTCTGCCTGCTGCCGAACCCCTACCTGCCCGACCACGTCTTGCCTAGCCCTTGCCTGTTGAGCTACGCAAATAAATCCCTTTAAACCTTTCCTATCTCCGCCTCGTTGTATCCGCATTTGGGTTCCTCGTCCTGTTCCATAACACCTCTGAACACTTGAGATTATTAATCTGCTCTTATTTTCCCTCCCCTATGTCTCACACTCTCTCTCTTGTTACATGACTCAGTGTTGAAAGTATTCCACCGATTGTGATCAGTGATCACAACTACAACCTCGGAATCAATTGTTTAGGACATACAATTATACGGGTTGATATTAATTAACGATGCTCCACTCTACCTCTCTCTCATTCTCAGTCTTTCATGGGGTTCTCTCTTCTCCTTCGTGGGTCTCTTACAGTAATTACCTTCCCTCTCTCTCTCATCTCCATCCTTCTTCTACCTGTGCAGGGGTCGTGCTGTGATTAATCAGTGTTTGAGCTGTGATTAAAAACAGCACTATGGCGCTCTATACATACTATGTGGGCTGGCAGGGAACAAATGGAGGGGAGAGTGAGGGAAAGATGTAGAGAGAGAGCAAGAGAGAGGTGGGGAGAGGGAAAGAAAGAAGGACAAGGAACGAGAGGGAGAAAACAGGAGGAGAGAAGGAGAAACAGTGAGGGAGGAGAGAGTGAGGGAGAAGGAGAGAGCTTTAACACAATTAAAGTATAACTTTATGTAAACGTGAGGGTGTGTGTGAGACCATTAAGAAAAATCGTCCACCTTCAACAACACATAGCAATTTAGGTTACTTTAAATTGGTGCACTATCCTGAATGTGGAGACTCAAAATCGATTGGCTGAGAGGTATTGATCAAACAGCTGCCAATGGACAAGTGTCTCGTATTAATTTGCCGGTTTGTTAGCACTTATAAAGAGGCAATAAATGTCATTGTATCACCACAGCAGGTTGTGGGTGTGGAACAGAGGCACTTGCCAGGTATAGCAGAATGGAGGAAGGAAATACAATACAATTTTGATGTCAGTAGTTAAGCAAATAGTGCAAATGTTCTTCATGGCTCACTTGAAAGTGAGTGTAATAAACTAAATGCACTAAAAGACAACATTTTCCATATACATTTGTTGAATTCAACTCACTCAAAATAAAATGTATTAATCCAAGACAGGACTTTTGGGAGAATGTAATACATTACTTACTTTTTCTACTAACAACACCAAACCTGCTGTTTAAACTAACTCTAAATGACTATGCTAGATGTAAATTAGTCTTGAGTAACTTGCATTTACCAGAGGTTGTTAGACAAAGGTAGAACTCTAGAAGAATAATTCATGGCTTCAGCAACTCATTCTCAATAAGCTGAGAAAATGCCTTGCTGAATTTCCTTTGTGAGTTAACAGTGGCTTGACCTGAGCAGCTGCATCGCAACAGTCTGATTGTATGAATTATGAAATAGGAAACTGTTGATGATTACAACCACCCACTTGTCGGTTGCAATCATAGGTAATTAAGATCCTTGGCTAAGATGACCTATGGATAACAAAGGCATGGAAATCAACCACTGACAATTAAAATGATTAAAGTGAATAAAGGATGAGACAAGGTGCGTCGTAATCTTCTCAATAAATCGATTCCATAAATAAAGTATTTTATTTATCGGTTGTTTCAAATGATGACAGAACTAGCAAATGTTGATTGTAATGGTAGCATTTATAGCCACAACATTAAATGTTATTTAATGAAAGACTCATCTAGAATAAGATACCTATAGCCTTACAACTAGAATTCTCATAAATGTGTGGAGTGTGTATGGCTGATGGCTGGTTTAAGCAGCCTCACCTGGCCTGAGTCAGACTGATTGGACACCGGTCGTGCATTGAGTAATCAATGTGCACAGGTTAAACCACCCATCGCTACACACACTCAGGGAGATCTCCTGCACGGCAACATGGAGCACCAGCTCATGTATCATTGTCGGCCAACTTCTACAATAAGCCGGTTTTCCAACATCACCATTCCGTGTCCTTGTCTGGAGTTGCTCCACCTAGGTGGAGGGTGGCAGCCACCTATGTGGCGTGTAGCATGGACCATGCTGCATATGTGTGTAGGGTTTTATTGTTTTCCTCATTTCCTTCCTGTAATATAGATTGATATAACGCTGGCTACGCAAATTATAAAAGGCCTCTCTCACAAGTGGTCTTTATTAATCTTTGACTGTGTGGATGGAAGACACACACACACACACACACACACACACACACACACATACACACACACACACACACACACACACACACACACACACACACACACACACACACACACACACACACCACCTTACCCATGTAATGCTGAAGGGAAACAGGGTCAACTTGACATGGGAAAAGAGAGGGCCCTCTTCTTCACACACAGGCAGGACTCGGAAGATGTGACAAGACTTTAATGGGTGTGAGGGTATGCTGTACACACGCACCACCACACACACACACACCTTGATCTATAGCTTACTGGTGACAAGGCCAAGGAGGAAGTGTTGTCGCACATGGTGCAGAGTAATGATGGTCACCTCTCTCTCTCTCTCTCTCTCTCTCTCTCTCCCTCTCAGAATGACACATATTATTTATAGAAAGCATGGGACAGGTAGATGGAAGAGGCAGCTTGAAGATAAGAGAAGTGTATCTTTACCCACTATGCTGCAGATAATTAGAATCACTACATTTAAATCATCCAGGTGTTACGGTTCCACTTACCCAAATACATCACCAAACTGTTTAGAAATTCTTCAGATAATGTGAGAGATCAAAACTTGCCATCTGTCTATAAGTCATGAGCACACGGAAATGCTGATTATTGTCAATCAAAATGTATTGATTTTCCATCAAACACCATGTAAATCAGCACTGTAGTGACATCTAGTTTGCATAACGCATATTATGTGTGTGTTTGTGCATGTGTGTCTTTGTGTCTGCAGTGTGTGCGCACGATGAAATTATTTGCTATATTTCGTCCCTTGTGTGGTAATGGCCAAGAAATCCCCTGGTAACGTGATTTGTGCAAGAAAAATCTCCAACTCCCAACCCCCTACAAATTCCCCTGTCCCTCCCCACTCCCTCCCCCCTTTCTTCTTCCATTATAAGCGTCTACATTAATTTGCTCCATCGTCGTTAGCGGGGCAAGTGGCTAAGAGAGTGTGCTGTCAAAGTTCACCAGTGATTCAGCCCTTTGTCACGCTGTCAGATCATGCTCCGTCAAGGTTGTTGCCTATTCCTCCTCCTCCTCCTCCTCTCTGAGGAAGACCACACACCTAAAGGGAGGGGCCCCATCCCCCCTCCCTTTTGCTCCTCCCTTATCTACTTATGTAGACTTACGTTTCCTCCTGTTACGTTACAAAAGGCTTGTAGGCATAATCAAGCTTCATGTCCTTGTTCCTGGTCTACCTCTTCCCTCTTGTTGTTTTTTTCCTCATATATTAATCTCCCTCCTCCACTCCCTCGTTTTCTCCCCCCTGATTTGTTCTCCTGTGCGGTTTTCTGATCACTTTTCATTTTTTATTGGCTCATTCCAGTTCACGCCCCGCCCCCTTTTCACAACCATTGTCATCCATGTTTACCTTTGACCCTTTGACCGCTGGTGATGGCTGACACACACACACACACACACACACACACACACACACACACACATCATTTCCAATTCCTCACTAGTAGATTGCATTTCGCTCCCTGACACCTTCATGACCACTGCCACCGTTTCTTTTTCCCATTGACGTTCTCACGATGAACAGGTAGGTACCAAGCCTTTCCCACAGCATCCATTACCCTAGCTGCTTTCAACCCACTGGCTCATGAAGTAAGCAAACTCTGTGTACTCAACCATAAGTCTCTCTGGTACTTATTACCCAGAAAGCTGATGAGGTGATTTACAACCAAAATGGATGAAAACAAATAACCTGAACGACAAATCCCGATGCTCTTAATTAAACTTTAAGATTCACAACCTGAGCAATTGGAAAACCAAATGAAAAGCTGATGACAGATGGATACCCATAAATCTCCTCTTTGTCAGAGACTTTTTGGCCACCTTGGTCCGAGCATTAGCCATTTGTGAAACATAGCTGATTCCGCTGCAACCCAGTGGGGCTTGGCAGTAGACCTGCTGGCTGGGATCCACATCGGCTCCAATGTAGCCTGACCCCTGTCGGTGTATAACCAAATGCTAATGAGATAGACATGCATGCCTTCCCAGCAGTGGCCAAGAAGACCAAGGGTATCCATTCAACTATGGTTTAAATACTGTATACAACAGCCCCTGCTTTAACAACCACCTTCTTTATACCAGTAGGGCCGTAAGGTAAAACAAAAGGGTTATACAGAGAATTCGGGGTACACCACAGTGTCATAGGTTGAATTTCTGTGATGCAGCCCAGCTCTGGTATAAAAGGCATCCGTTTGCCCATCCATGCCTTTTTGCTCCTCTCCCTTTGTACTCATGAATTACGCACTGGTCTCCTGGCTCCCTTCTTCACCTCCCCTTCTCCTCTGAGCGCTCCTCTGCTTAGCTCGGTGTGTTACCCTCCTCACCTAACTCTGCCCAGTCTTCTTCGCTCTCACCCCATCCCTTTCTCTCTGCTCCCTTTCTCTCTCTCCTATCCCTTGACTTGCTTATGCTCGCTCTTTTCTTTGCCAATCCCTTATTTTCGCACTTCTCTCGCTCCTCTGTGTTCCCTGTCCATCCTGAGTCATCCTTCTCTCTCTCTCTCTCTCTCTCTCTCTCTCTCTCTCTCTCTCTCTCTCTCTCTCTCTCTCTCTCTCTCTCTCTCTCTCTCTCTCTCTCTACTCTTCCATCTTCCATCTTCAAGGCTTCATTTCCATTTTTTCAGCACTTTCTACTTGTGCTTCTTCTCCTCCTTCTCTTCATTTTTGCTTGTTTGTATTAATCCTTCTCCTAGCATTCAATCCTCTCCATCAATGTGCCATGCTTACTATTTGCTTCTAAATAATTTTTTTGATTCTCTCTTTATAACTTCTCAGTGTAACATTTTATTTGAGAGAAGATGAAGAGCTAATCAAAAACATGAAAAACCTTATTGCTAAAGACAAATGAGGTGTGTTCATTATGTGTGTGTGTGTGTGTGTGTGTGTGTGTGTGTGTGTGTGTGTGTGTGTGTGTGTGTGTGTGTGTACTCCGTTTGTGTGTATTAGTGAGTGTATTTACCCCATTTAACAATATGAGAAGATTGTGTCTCCGTTTCGGATAGGAAATGCATTCAGGCAGAGAATGAGAGCAAGGCAGCGAATGACAGACACCGAACAGAGAGGTAAAGAATAAGACAGAAGAGACGCAGTGAGCACGAAAGGAGGAGGACTGAGAAATAACTGTAGAATGCAAATGTAAGAGTTACTTTAGGACAGATAACGAGGGATGGCAAGAAGGGTGCAAAAATAAGAAAAGGATCATAACACCTTTTGTATAATTTTTTTTACGGAAAACTGTAAACACACTGAACGCTGCTAGGGTTGATATCTTATATCTGGCCTTTTAAAGACGTTCTTCTCAAGAACCTTGAGTCTTTAAGCTTTCAGTTCTGATTACCGCCAAACACTTGTAAGGAGCAGCAGATTTGTGTATATCAGGTGTGTCATATTATATTTCAGGGATAGGATGGATCTTCTTAATAGTTCAACTCTCATCTCCCTCACTGTGTTCGAGATTACTGCAGATTACTCCCCTACATGTTAACCAAAAAATTTCCTCACCCCCCCACACGCACACACACACACACACACACATACACACACACACACACACCATTTCCCCTTGGTTGTTACGGAAGCAAAGTGTGAACTGGAAGCTTTTGGGTCCTTGATACTGCAGCACAAGTGTTCCTTTGAGGGAACGGTGATTAAAAAAAGGAATTGCATGGCCTACATACATGTAACACACACACACACACATACACACACATACACACACACTACACAGAACACAAACAGGCACACACACTGTAGAGCTATGATATAGTTCAGCCATTTACCAATGTTAATGGCCATGTGTTGAACCTAAATGCATGATTCTTGATCAATACAGCAATATGCATTCACCTACTAATACACTGTACACAAGTTTGTGTGTGTGTTTGTGACTATGTGTGGTAATCTCTAATCCTTTACACTTCTGTTTCTTCATCAAACTCTCCGCCCACGCACAACGCTCCATTGTCCTCATATTCCCCTGCGTTGCCACACTTCTTTTTTCTTATTTATCAGCTTATGTAATTTATGCGTTATCTGCTATTCTCTCTCTCCCTCTCTTCAACCCCTCTCTATCTCCCACTCCCTCCCCCGCCCTCTCTCTTGTATCCTGCCTCCCCTTCTGGGTCTCCCATCCCTCCTTTTGAAACAAAATGCATAACCACAAGCAAATATCGGCCTACATACACACAAACACACACGCATATCCCACAAAATTACACACGCACAAATTCATATTCATTACCAGCAGTTTGACGTTGATGAAATTATAAAGAGTATAATATACGCTTCTCCATCTGCATACCTATTAGCAACAGCAATCCTAGGGGTCATAATACACACACACACTGACACAGAAAAAACCCACAAGCTTGAGTGTGCGAACACATACCCACGCCATGTGCATTGCTATTAAGATAACAGCTGCAGACCTGACTGAGGGTTATACAAGCATTACTAAATAGACACAGCTACAAACGTGCTATTGCAACTATGAACCCGCTACACAGACGCACACACACACACACACAACGACAACAACACACACACCGACACACACACCGACACACACACGCACACAGGTCTTGATTGGTAGTATTATGGGGAATAATAGTTATGGTCTCCTAATGAATGATCGTGTTGAATTAATAGATTTTCATTAGACAACATCATCCATCTCAATAAGAGCATGATGGATTGTGTAAACACTCCGCAATGTGCACAGGCGTCCAGATTATCTCCTGTAAAATCAGTCATGTAAAATCATTCATGTAAAATCAGCCCTCTTAATGTGCAATTGAAATCCCATCATGTGGCACGCGTAGAGGTTCCATGATTGCCAGGCTAATATAACAGGAGAGCAGCGACACAGAAGTGAAACCACTGATCACATGGGGGTTTCACTGCAACCGGGCAATTCAGGAGACCTATTCGGTAATATTAACAGTATTAAGTGACAAATGTAATAAATGCAGTTTGGTGGACGTATTCTTGCTTATCAGCATGGGAAGGCCCCGGTGGGAATTGAATCCCTAACTCTGGCAGTGTTAGTGCCATGCTCTACCAATTGAGTGTGGGTCACAACCAGTGGGTCACAAATTCAGCATGTGTGTGTATTTAACACATGGCTGGCAGTGTGTGAGTGTGTGAGTGCATATGAATGTGTGCCAAAGTGTTAGCACAGTGTGGTGGGTTAAAGTCGGAATCTTGCTTTCGTGCCACTTGCGTTTCATGAAAAGAGTACACTGAGGTATTTTTCCATGTCTTACGTTCTTACCATATTAGACTGCAATTCTCCAACGTGTTATACATGTACTGTAGCAGCACACAGCAGAGGAAGCGGGCCCACACACACACATCCCAGATCAGAAGCTGCCTGCCTCCCTGCCAAACAGCCTGCAACCATCCAGCCACAATACAGTCAGCCAGCCCCCATTCAGCCAGAATTCCTACCCCATCAGCTAGCCAGCATCCACCCAACCACTACACCAGCCAGTCAGCAATCTATTCAACCACACCACCACCCAGCCACCCAACAATCCATCCACCCGGCCAGTCAGCCACCACCCCATCCTGCCAGGTCATCTGAATGTGTCAGCGGAACCACTCCCTCGCTCCCTCCCTCCCTCCCTCCCTCCCTCCCTCCCTCCCTCCCTCCCTCCCTCCCTCCCTCCCTCCCTCCCTCCCTCCCACACGCACGCACACACACACACCTCGGTGTGCCTGTTGTTTTATTCATCAGTGTAGTAAGCTGCGGTGGGCCTCAGGACTCCCACTGAGCCGCGTATGGAACATATAGGTGGCAGCAGTCTGTGTTTGTGTGCGAGCGTGCGTGTGTGTGAGTGCACGTGTGCGTGTTTGTCTGCGTTTTGATCAATGCATGGGTTTCTTGGCCATGTATTTATGTATGAGGGTGTCTCAGAACATAATTCACAATTGCTCCTTTGTTTATAAAATCTCTTGAGTGAGTGCCGGCCAGTCCACACGTAATTGATTTGTGTGTGTGTGTGTGTGTGTGTGTGTGTGTGTGTGTGTGTGTGTGTGTGTGTGTGTGTGTGCGTGCGTGCGTGCGTGCGTGCGTGTGTATGTGTCTGTGTCTTTTTGTTCATCGAAGCAACCTGACTTGTCACTTTTGTTTAGTCCGACCTACGGATAATCCCTCCACTTTCACCTCCGTCCAGACATTAAAAAGCGGGTGCATGGCCTTCAGTAAGAAGGACAACAGAATCACTTGCCAGCAATCCCATGAGAACAGAAGAAGAGAAGAAGATAGGAAATATGATCCAATGCAGCCCACGTGTACAATATTGAAATCTCCTGTTGCCCCTCCTAGGTGTTTGTTTTTATAGCTACTCCAATTTCAGTGCTGCATGCATTGATTGTTCACAGCCTCACTTGTAACGCATTTCAATTCACTAGTATAACATTTGGAGAAGTCCCAGCTCAGAAGGAGATAACACATGTGAATATTATTTTAATTGAGTTGCTGGACCTGAAAGGAAACAATTGCACAATGAGGTGTAGGTTGGCAGTATATAATGAGTTTCACCCTTGATAGTGATTTTAGGTAGATAATTTGTGTATTTGCCATAAACATTGAATCAACGGACGGCTCCATCGCTATTACCCAATTATTTATAATAACTTAAAACGGCCGAGAAAAGTGATGTGTGAACTCCAATGAGTTCACCATTGAACTCCATTTATACTCTGAAGTGTAGATGGAACATTGAGAATTAGGTATAAAAGAGCCAATAAAAATACCACTTTTCTTTTATTAAGTAACAAATAAATGGGACACGTAATGATACAAGAGACAGGTTCAGATCAAATGTTCTACAATCAAGCTTTCAGAAATTCAACAAGAATCAAACCAAATAATTATGATGCAGGCATAACGGTCATATTAATTGATAACGGTGTTTCTTAAGTAACTGTGTATTGTACTACTTACCCAACTATCCTAATGGGTTCAACTTCCGAAATGTTTAATCAATGTCTTAATCAATATTTGTGAAGGCTAACATCATGTCATATTAAGCAAAGACAACTGCCATTTGAGCTCCTTTGTGGACCTTCCCAGCACAGGAAGGTCCAAAGAGTTGGCATTGCTGATATGAGGCCTATGCATGGGGGACAAACACAAGGAGAGGTAGAGTTGTGTTCATATTGAGTGACTTAGCAGACCAGCAAGTCTTTGTCTGAATGCACTGGCTTCGAAATCTGTTCAACTTTGTGCCTGCCAACCATTGATTCAGTTCAAAACCCATTCAGGCTTTCAACAATTTCTTCTTACCACCATTGTTCTTCAACATGACTGGTGCAAAACAGTACACCAGTGCTGGCCATCAGCTTGCACCTCGGTGGGGGTTGGTTGCCATTTCGTTGCATTTGTTTTTGTTTATTTGTTTGTTTTATTCGTTTTAGTGCTGGTATTATATTGCAAGTCAAAACTACCATCAATGTTCAAGTGAAAGATTTGAGAGATGCCATTCACTTATGTGACCAACAGAATAACAAGTAACCCTATTTTGTTGTTGCTATTATTATTGTGATATCTTTTATGTATAAATGTCTTTCTGTCTGAATGTATTCACGTGATTTACATGGAAAAAAACAAAGCAGTACTAGTATCTCTATGACGTCCTTATTGGTTGGCATCCTTTGTTCCCTTAAACCGTGTAGCTAGTGTATCATGGTTAGTCTCTGAATCCTCCACCCCACTCGGTCCCTAAACAAGGGCGCCCCATCGCTGCCCTTGTTTCGGTTTCAGACTTTTATTTTCCACTTTTCCATTTTCCATTACTCTCTCTTTTGTTCCTTCTTTCTCTCTATTCTATTCTGATCCCCTGTATAAAAGGTCACTCTCATTAGTGTCTTAATTAAAGCGGATTAGACTAACCAAAGTGCTGGAATCGAACATTTCATTAACTGTGAGAGACAAAATGGGGGAGAGTCTATATAAATTGACTATAGGCCTCCCACTGATGCCATTGATGGAAGCAGTTTTGCTTGATTCTCTCTCTCTCTCTCTCTCTCTCTCTCTCTCTCTCTCTCTCTCTCTCTCTCTCTCTCTCTCTCTCTCTCTCACCCAACCACCAGTTGTCTTCAATGTTGTTTCATTAGTCATTTATCTCTCTATCTACCAAGAGCCAGATTTTGGCTGAATTTAGAAGAAAATTGGGTGCAAATTGTTCAAAGAAAGTGACAACAATCCATCCAAGACCTGCTGTTTCAGCAGCCATACAGACTGCGTTACGGCTTGATACTCCGCTTCAGCCATCCAACGTATTACATATATTGTATTTCTCTCTTAGGTCCCTCCTAAGGCTACTTACATAACCTTAAGTAACCTTATTTTATAGCAGTACAGTAAAGCATCAATTGACCTGTGCAGCCGTCTCATGGTTTGGTTTGAGGAGATATCGTTGTACTCTTTCTGATACAGATACTATTTCCGCTCTACGTTTCTTGGTTCAATTGCTTTGATTCAGTTGAGAGGTTATGCCTGTGATATTTGAAAGAAGCCTATTCAGTGTCTTCTTCCGCGGTGTGACGTTCGTAATGGGATTCATCCCACCGCTCCATTATATCGCTCTTTACCTTATTGTATTTTAAATCAGTGTTTGTTCACCCCTTTCCTTCCTTCACCAATGTTCACTCTGCTGTACTTCTACTTCGCTCACCCCAAATCCTAATCCACTATCTCATTCTCTCCATCATCCCCTCTCCCATGGTCTACCCCTCAACAGTCAGCGGAAGGTACAAGCACAGATTCATTCATCCTGTTCCAGGTTCAAAGAGCCGAGTGAGTGTGAATGAGAAGAAGAGGAGGAAGGAAAGAAAATGAAAACATCACAAGAAACGAGGGTCGATGAATGTGTGAAAACAAGACATTTATTAGAAAAAGCGATAGATGAAGTGAGTGATATGAGACGGTGCATGTGTGTGTGTGTGTGCGTGTGTGTGTAATGTGTGCATGCATGTCCAGTATATTGTTTGCCTCCCCGTGTCCAGAAGGACAAAAGAAAATCACCTGCTGAACATCAAAACACAAACATTTTGCAGTATACACACGCATATGCGCACACACACACACACACACACACACACACACACACACACACACACACACACACACACACACACAATCTCCAAGATGTTCTCCATCTTTGTAACTAGTCTTTCTTGGTTACCTGTCTCTGGCTGAATGTCTCTCACTCTCTTACCAGGCTCCCCAGAGGCATAGAGCATGACATGGTGAATTCAGGAAAAAGGCAGCAGGACAGAACAGAAAAGACAGAAAAGAATAGAAGAAAGAAGATGGGGAAAATAGAAAAAGTGAAGGGGGTTTGAGAAGAATAAATCATCATGGACTGAAGAGAAAAAATAAAATCAACAGCATGCAAAAGTGGAAATGAAAATAGGAGCAAGAAGGAGACAGAGAGACAGAGACAAAGCAAGGGAGAGAGACAGAGACAGACCAAGAGAGAGACAGAGGCAGAAAGACAGAGACAGACAGAGAGAGAGACAGAGACAGACAGAGACAGAGGATGAGACCAGGGGAGAGAAAGAGGGATACAACAAAGGGAGTTAGTAAAGGGATGGCTTGTGGAGGCAGCAAGAGATAAACATGCTGGGATGTCTCAGGCCCACTTAGGGGAACATTTGTTGGAAGGAGCCTGAGCAGTGAGCAGGAGACAGATCGGTGTGCTTCTCTCTCTGAGGGGCAGAGTGTATAGTCCCTGAATGATTTAACTGTGCAGGAAGTGTCAAGCATTCGGCTGTAATCAGTAGCCTGCCTGGCACGTTGTGCGTGACCAAGACACTCATGCAGGCATACACACAAGCGCACTCAAATGAATACACATACATACATACATATCTCAATATTCTAAATTCTCCTCCAAGATCCACAGGAGTAGATCGCAGAAACAAGAATAAGAACAACAATAACACCCTGAGGAACACAAAAACACACGTGTGTGTGTGTGTGTGTGTGTGCGCGCATGTGTGTGTGTGTGTGTGTGTGTGTGTGTGTGTGTGTGTAAGTGTGTATGTGTGCGTGTGTGCATAAGTGTGCATGCGTGTGTGTGTTGGTGCCACTGAATGAGATACAGGATTGCGGGCAAGTTTTGCAGGTCAGCTTCAATCAATTCCTATGGCCAAATCTAAACTCAGATTCGACATTTTGCTCCACAACTTCAAAGGCTAGTCAGTGGGTGAAAATACACGAGACTACAACTCAACCAAGAAGACTCACATCACATACCTTTCCGGCTTTGTCAACTTTCTCAATGTATCCATTCCTGTCCGTCGTATATTTCTTCATAGTTCAGCATCATTCCACTTTCATCTGGCTTTACCTTGTTATTTTCATTGAAACCAGTATGCCTTCTGTCCACTATCATCCTGTTTCTAAACTTTATTTTTTGACATGGAAAGATGTTATGCAAGGTGTTTTGTTCTCAAAATATGGTTGTCGACGAAGCCAAAGAAATCGGATTATACAACCAAATCAATGAATCTATGCTCTATGCTAACAGCTCTAATACAATCATGAGTTATTCAATGCTCCCTTAGTGAAAAGCCCTGTGGAAAAGGAGCCAAGGTTTTTGTCATTGAGGGTGCCATCATAATAGTTTGGAATGATATTACCCATAATGCAGTGGTATTAACCTTGTGACATTCCACTGTAATCTAACAGCACTCAATGTCCTAACCCTATTACTATTGAGCATGGCATTACAGTGATTACTTGTCAAATTTGTTTTGTGGATAACATTTTCCATTTGGCAGGTATATTTTAGTTTAGGGTTTACAAAAAAATATTTTGTATTATCTTCAAAGATGTGCCATAGGAATATGTGTGTGTGTGTGTGCGTGCATGCGTGCGAGTTAGTGTGCGTGTACAAACCTACGTGAATGTATTGTCATGATGGCAAACATATGTGTGCTACAGTGTGAATGCACAATATATACATAATTAATCTTTCTGTGTTCACTGTAACATGACAACCTTCTTGCATTTCAACGTGTTTTCCTTCATCATATAGTTTTGCTACAAACAGTTTTTGTGTATTTATACCACTGGGAACACGGACATGGGGCTGATTAAAGAGATCTGTGTTGCGGTGCGCTGTGCCTAGAATAAGAAATGGGAATATGAGAATATACACAAGATACTTTAGAAACGTCTCTATTTGGGAGAGATTGGTTACCATAACGATTTCATCAATCAAGATGATGAATCTTTAGCTCCAAAGGAGACAAGTCTGTCTAAACCTAACATATTAGTCCTTGGTTATGTTTGTTCACATTGTTTTATCCTTTTTTGTTAACACATGTTTTTATCTCGAGGTTGTTTTTATCATCATGTCGGTTTGAAGGCTGCTTTATGGCAGTGCTAAAATGCATCTTTGATATTTTAGAATTCAGGCCTCCATTCAAAGCCATGCCCCCAAAACACATGACAAGCTTGCTAGCTTCAGCAATAGGTCTGCCTAGCCTAGAGGAAGACTCCGTTCACGAGCAATGAGTGCACGGGCAGAATTCACCCAGGTAGCCGGATAGGTAGATACACATACATGCCATCCAATCATTTCATTCGGGCTGAATGAATTGATTGAACAGGCTTATTACAGGCCTGTGACAGCCACAGATACCAGATTGTATTATCTTTTCTTGTCAGAACATTGGATTTATTGATTTCTGTTGAGAGGTAAAGATAATTTCAACTAATATTACACAAAATGCTTCTTAAATAAATTGCCTACGTAATTCTTTTAACTGGAGGTTCAGGAGCATATTGTACAAAAGTATTAAGACTGACTTTCCCATGATCCGTGTTGCGACTTATTTTAAAGAAACAATGTTTAGAAATCTGCTGTTTAGTTGCTTTTTCTTGTACTACAATATGTAAATAAGTATGACATGCTTTTTAGACCATAAATTAGAGAAAAACAATGCAGGCTTGTAGGAATTAAAACCAACATACAGACATGTTAAAGAGAAAAAAGACAACAGACTAAACAGTAAAAACGGGTGGGGGTGGAAAGAGAAGGATATTGTTAGTAAGTGAAAGAGTGAAAGTGCAATGGAGGAAAGAAAAGTATGGAAAACACGTAGAGCCTGTTAAAACAAGCTTGAGAGAGTGAGAGAGCGAGAGAGAGAGAGAGAGAGAGAGAGAGAGAGCGAGAGAGAGAGAGAGAGAGAGAGAGAGAGAGAGAGAGAGAGAGAGAGAGAGCGAGAGAGTGTGAAAGACAGCAGCAGCTGAGCATAGCAGCAGTCGATAGGGGGCTAAAACATTCATATGGGTCTTTTGGACGACATAAACAAACCTATTCTGTCGTTTAAGTTGAAGATCACGTTGGGCGTCCTAGTGGCACGCTACATTTTGGCATGCGTGGTGCCACAGCGGTGGGGGTATGGTGTATGGTGAATATACAGTGTACGTTCATATTCTTTATTTTTCTGCTGATTTAGCCATATTCACAGGTTTTTCCTTATTTACACATGCCAAACAGACCAAACAACACCAGAAATTATTTTTTTGGCAGGAATGGGCACATTGACGCTATAGCCTACGTAGGCCTACAACTGTCAGGTGATGTCAGCCATGGTGTGATCAGCACATGATCTACTGCTGTCAGATCGAATGCCGTCTGGTGATCAGAGAAGAGTAGCAGTCAATATACGGGACAAGGGAGGTCCCGCATGGGACAAACCTATTTAGCCCAATATAGGGCACGTCCTGGCTAATACGTGACAGTTGGCAACCCTCCTAGCATTCCCGCACTAGCTTCCCCACACTAGCAACCTCCTGCTGGCATCCTTGTGTTAGAATCCTCCACTAATCATGGATAAGGCCTGGAGCCTATACATTGACTAGACTATGAGCTTATACACTGCAATGTTTGAAAAAGCTAACATCGTATTGTATGGACCAAACTAACATATTTGTATTGTATGAGATGGAGGGATATCAGGAAGGGGGTGAGAACAGCATGTTATCTATCAAGTAGAGTGTCCAGTCCTCCGAGCCAGCATCCAGCTCCAGTCCACATCTCCCTGATCTTACGTCACTACGGCCCCCGGAGCTATTTTAAGCGTGACTTACTAACTCACTCACTCACCCACCCACACACACAATCAAACAAGCATACACACAGCGGAATACAGAATTAGTTAAAAAGAGAGATAGAGATATTTCTTTCAAACACGACATTGTGTTACGACATTTTCTTTTCAAAAACATTGTCATTGAGTGTGAATCCCTTCTTCACGGTACTTAAAGAAATATCCAGAATTGACTCATGTTTCTCATTGTATGTTTTGTTGACAAAGACTTTGGTGTACACTACAGAATCCTTTGATTATGAACAACAGACACTTCATATCAGCGACGAAGCGCTGAATCTTCTGCTAAACACTGTAAGAGAATGTAATGTACCCACTGTAAACAGAAGGTACAGAGATAGATTTGGATAGGTATATTATTATTAATCATAATATTTATAATAGGTTGGGATTTAACAAACTATTCTTTGCTATAACATGGGAAGAAGAAAAGAGATAGAAAGACTTTCAAAGAAACCACTACACCAATATGTAGACGGCTTCAGAAGTCTTTAATGAAACCATCAGGGGTTACATGCTTTATCTTTAATCTCTGCTAAAATGGCTTTAATCTTTAGTTTCTTATCTGAAATGTCCAACTCTTAACAGAACCAATTTGCTAAAGGGTTCCATCTGCATAACATTTAATGAACCACCTTTTCAAGCAAAAAATAAGTAAAAGAATAAGCACTTAAACACCTGGCCACCATGTGTCTTTGACTTATTACCCAACTCGAGAAGAGATAATTGACTGGATATGTAACGTCTAAACCAATCAAATGACGGGATCTGTAACTGCATACCCCAGTGATTAGGAATCTCTAGTTTTGGATCTAATGAGAAGCAGCTCAAATAGGTTTCAATGATTTATTTCTTATTTAATAGGACTGAAATCGGTTAATACCTTAATTCTGTGTGTGTGTGTGTGTGTGTGTGTGTGTGTGTGTGTGTGTGTGTGTGTGTGTGTGTGTGTTGGTCAATATTGCAAGACTTGAGGCAAAACATCCCAGATGATGTTTCACTAACCATGAAACCCGTTCATAGGTGAAAGACATCTCATTTTCCTCTTTGCTGCATCAGAAAGGCACAAGCAAGAGAGAGAAAGAGAGCAAAAGAGCGTGACCCAGTTAGTTAAAATATTTTAAAAAGGACTGCATTTAGAGGTCCACATTAATTGGAGCAGATGCCTTCTCAATTATTAAGAGGCCTCCGAGGGTGTAAGCACAAGCTAAATTTACCCAGCATGGCTTTCACTACGGCCGTCAAGCCGCCATACATCATCTGTAGACGGCAGGGGACACAAACATTCGCTCCCCATATGAACACATTTATTAGCATGCAGGTAGTGCTATACACACACACACACACACATAACCCTCCTGCATAGGATGAAACACATTGCCTGAATGCACTTACTGTGGCTGTGGTTGCATGTATGCCATGACCATGTGGTGGATAGTACAACTTAAGGAGAGAAACCCCTTTTTGTAAAGCTCCCCTCAGATGGTGTGATGGTATAACAATCTGACCCTGACAGACATGCACATACACGCGCACATGGGGGTAAACTGACAAACACAGACAAACCACACACACTGACTCACTCTGTGCCTGTCGAAAAAGCATTCCCCGGCGAGGAAACAGTCGAAAATAAACTCCTAGTGAGTCAATGGCCCACCTTGCTGCCTCTATCTCCAGCCATTTGAGCCCTAATGGCTTCCTGGCTTCCACCAGCCTGTGCTGTAATGAACCAGGCAGCCAGAAACACGTCCCTTGGGGCCTTCTCCAGAGCCCTGATAGAGAATCACACAAAATAGACGGGGAGGCAGACGCAGGCGAAAATAAATAGGCGCAGAGACTCAGTCCTTACCTCTTTTTTTCTTTTTTTTTATCAAGTATATTATAAATTCTGATATTTCTGTGCACGGGTAGACTCAATTATTAATCAAGTCAGATGATATGCAAAAAAAAAAATTGACCTTGCATTTTATTACAATGGAAAAATAAGGATGACGCTTGCATTTCTCATTCAGGCTTAAATGACAGGAAGAGCGGGTGATTAATCCATGACCCTTTTAAAGTAGGCTAGGCTAAAGGACAAAGGGCTACGGTATGCTAGTGGCGCTGCGTGCCTGGAGTCGTAAGTCATCTAGGTATAATAGAGTAATCACAGCTAGGATCACACCTGTAGGAATACCTGGTTAGCTGATGCGGCTTGGCACACATTGCCTTATCCTCATTTTATAAACACATTTAATTCTGCTTTAGTTAGAACATTTTCAATTCTTTATAGCTTTGGCTAAAGAAATGCATTTCTGAAGCAGAAGCACAGACTTAACATTGGTCCGGTCGCTTCGGCAGGGTTCATAATCAAAATGTATCCATTACAACCAGAGTATTTTCCCCAGATTGTAATAATCTTGTTTCTATTTTGATATACAGGATGCTATGGGTCTCCAGACATGTTTCGTAAACAAAGAATATGGGGTGATTTATCCCTGCTGGTTATTAAGCTTCCACACAAGCTAGTGAGTTAACAGCAGACAAGCAATATTTGAGTTTCAAACCTATCCCACCGTGGCATGATTACCTAGGTTGCCAACAACATAAATTAAAACAAAAATAAACACACATACACACATATATATATATATATAAACTTGTGTTAGGAGTGATGTGAGAAGCAAGCTGCTGACCTTTACTCCCCCACTCATCCCACAGACGCGAAAACAAATGAGATGTCTATGCTATAGAATAAGACGCAGTCACAGGGTCTATAAAATGGAGCTGACATCCTACACAAATCTTCACTAAAGACCTACACAACAAGCAACAACATGAGGATTCAGCGCCGGTGGAGACAGAGAGCCGGCTGTGGAGGACATGAAGGTGAAGCAGAAGAACAAAGAAAACACTGATTTATTTGATTATGAAGTCAAGCAGGTGCACCGGATTAGCTAATGAGCTAATTAACACGGTGGACATAATAAGCCAACGCAAGGGACCACAGAGGGTGACATTATGAAAAAGAACTAAAGGCCAACATGCACTGGACTATTTTTACCGAACATCTGGAGTTTGGCAGCAATCTAAATCCTGTGTGAATTTGTTATGGCTGTAAATTCCAAAAGGAATAATTTCACAGACATTTGCCATAATTCAACCAACAGGGTTCTTGTGAAAATAGAATGCGTGAATTTGGCATCACTCCGTTTTAATACATTACCCAGACTAATGAAGAGAGGACAAAGTCGGAGGCTAGCGATATTGTGAACAGAGAAACCACGAAAGATTTGTTAAGGGTTTCAAACTCTTTATGATTCTAGCCTGCATAATGTAGCTAGGGAGGTCCACTCCCAGCCCAAAGGTGATAAATGCCCACGGCGTAACCTGTAGGCATCCTTGAGCAAAATACCAAACCGTGACTGGCCTCATGACAAATTTACTGGAAATTACTATAAATTGGTTGATAAAAGCGTCTGCTATTAGTTTAAATTACCATAGCTATAGCACCATGATATCGGAGGATATGGTGACCAGTAAAACCACGATTTTGAAATCTTTTTTGCATGGATTTCAAGCACAGATTCTCCCATGACTGTTTTGGAAAGCAAATGTTCTGAACATTTAAGTGAAGAACAGACTGCGAATCCTCTAGACCTTTAACATCTACTTGGACCAGTCAGCTAACTGTTCCCAGAGTCAAAACAAAAAATTGAAAACCAGGATTCAGCTACTATGCAACACATAGCTGGAATAAACTTCCTGAGGATCTGACACTTGCTCCTACCCTGACTACATTTAAATCAAGGTTAAAAACGTTTATGTTCACCTTCGCTTTCTGCTCAACTATAATGCAATTTTAACTTATTCTTTTTATTCAAATGTCTTTCATGCATTCCTTTAAATTCTGTGTCCATCTGCCTTTTATGGATTATTTTAAATTCAATTGTTAAATGTATTTGATGCAATTTTTGAAATCCTGTTTTGTTTTTTATGTGAAGCACATTGAGTCTGCCTTGTGTATTAATCGGCTTTATAAATAAAGTTGACTTGACCAGACAATATACGTATCTCAGCATCATGATGTGAAATTGAAAGTGTTTCTACACTATTTTACTATATGGACCTCTGTGGTAGTGTCTTAGAGGTGGTCGTGCAGCACTTTAATGTGTAGTTGTTTCAGTATTGATTGACTGTCCTCAGCCTCTCTTGGAAGTCACTTTGGATATAAGCATTGTCTATGCCTGATGACTGGCTGGATTCAAATGGAAAAGCAATGTGTGTGCAGAGATACGTGGCAAGGAAAAATGGCAAGCTAAAATGGCACACAGACACACATGAAATTGGGAAATCAAAGTCCCCTTGGATGTTTCAGGTAGATTGGCTAGTGCCAGAGAGGGAGAAAAATGAAAGTAGTTCCCATGTCTGCCTTTACTCTCTGGTTTTGTATTTCTATATATTCTTTTCTTTGTCATGGCCATTAAAAGGGAGCTATGCGGAGTTCCCTTTAATCTTCAGTTCTGCAGTTCTTTTTTATATTTCCTCTCTCGCTCCCTCTATCATTTTCCTTCTATACCCTTCTAGTAATGGATGATGTTTTTTAAATATTCAGGCCACTCATGTAATTTTTTTTCTCTTCTCTCATCTCTCTCTTTCTCTCCTCTCTCCAACCTTCAATGAAAAACCTTGAACATTTCCCCCTTCCCATACTCTACTCACCCGTACCTCTCCTCCCTCCCCCTTTTCCTCTCCATTGCCTCCCTCTTTATCTCTCCACCATTTGTTTCCATTTAGGAGTAATTGATGATCAGAAAACGTTGCTCATGGCCAGTTTATTAACTTCTGTGGAGAGAGGATGCCAGGAGCATCGCACTTCATCACACTATCGTATCTCTCCATCTCTCGGTTTCACACAGCCTCTCTAAATCGTCCAGTCCCACTCTCTCTGTCCTTTTTTCCCCATCATAGCTTCCTTTAAGGTAACCATTTATTTTGTTCTCCCAGCCACCCCATCATCAAACATCGCCTGCATCCCACTAAATCTAATCTCAGCCAATCATGTTCCTTCTTCTTCATGCGATCGATGGATGAGTGGGAACTCTGTGCCTGGTGGCCGGGAGGTCTGCCCCGCCTCCGTGTTCCCCTTCGGTGTTTCTGGGATCCTGCAGTACATATATCTATCCATGTGTGTGGCGCAAAGCAAGGAGGTGATTGGCCATACTCCACATGTGCAGTCGTATAGTCGTAGATCCGCTTTATGTTCTCATTACTTACTGACGAGTGGGAGAGGAGGACAGCGTCAGTGTGTGTGTGTGTGTGTGTGTGTGTGTGTGTGTGTGTGTGTGTGTGTGTGTGTGTGAGTGTGTGTGTGTGCTGCAGCAGCATCGTCATGGAACACAGTAGTTGAATAGGGTGTTTGACAGATGGAGGGGTGAGGGATCTCACACCCTTATGACATTTAGATGGTGACACAAATGCACATACACACACATTAGGGGCCTTGACATGTCACCATACGACTCCTCACATGTATGCGCACCATGTGAAATTAATTAAGCTAACATGTATTTACACGCGCACATTAAATTGACAGTCTGAAAATCAGGTGTGGTCACGTCAAGGCGAAGCATGACAGCTTGACGATTCGTTTTGTTGCTAAACAGTGTAGGTTATTGTCATAAGGGCATGTCCTTGAAGCCCCCAACCATTTTATGTTACGTATGTTTGTGTGTGTGGGAGATTCTTGGATTATTCATCAGCTGTAGAGCTTTGTTGAGAATAATTTATGGCTATGGTCAAAGCAGACAATTCTATTTATGGTAATCCAGGTTTTATCGGTCATGAAGTACCTGACATGGCAACAGATCGGCGTGCAAGGCTCCCATACGCAGTGAGACAGAGATGAGGGTAAAGAGACTAGAGTGAGACTGGATCAAACAGAGAGAGAGAGAGAGAAGAAAACAACGAATGGGAAATAATGGTTGCATATACCCCATGAGCTCTGGAAAGCCATGTTTAAGACCCCCTGCATTCAAAACCTGTTACCCTCCCAAAAACGTTCATGTGCAGCACACTTCCTGCCTGCTGTTTCCGCGCTGTGCGACTGACGATATGGCATGCACCTCAGATGTTTCCACTGAAGAGAGGAAATATACTGTAGATGTTCTCTATACTTGATGAGTGACTCACAAGTGTGAGTTTGTGCTCGAGGGTTCGATGGTTGCTATGAAACAATAAATAGAAATAGGGGGAAGATCAAAAATTGAAGATAGAGAATAGGGCCAGAAGGAAGAGTATCAAATTCAAATTAGCAACTTTATTGTGCTAGGCTCAAATGTAGCTTTAGTGCAACATTAAGCTGAGCTTCTCCCTGGTCCAGCTGCTTTATTAGGTTGCTGTTAATGAGACTTTCCAGAACCCCGGACAGTACACTGATGATCAATGACCTTGGGAGATTTTATCCATTTATTTAATAAATCACCGCATGGTTTACCACATGACAGACGTGGTCCTGACAACAACTCCCCCCGCCCCACCCCACCCCCACCCCCACCCCACCCCCCACCCTGAGCATGTCCTGGGAGAAAGTCTTCCACACATTTTGACCTGTTCCAGAATAATCAATCTGACTTTGACGATCGCATGTAGTCTATGTTGTAAATGTTCACTCACCACTAACTCAACAGTTTTATTTTGCTCGCGGGAGACACCGTACTCGCTGGGTTTGTCATTGCTGCCCTGCGCCGTTCTGTTATATTATCTTTTGTCTGTTTATTGGCTTCAGAATGGCTCCCAGCCACTTTCATCAGGAAGCTGTCTATCACAGACATAGAGAACACAGTTTGTTTATAGTTCTAAAAAAATTATAATAATGAAACAATAATAATAACAGTAAAACAGTAATGCATTGGCATGCATTAAAACCACAGAAGAATACATTTTTGCATGAATGAATTTTATATGTCTGGCACCATTGGCTACGCCTGTAAAAAACAAAACTGCATTTGCATTTATTTTGCTTTACTTTATTTATACATTTTCATATGAATTGACGTTTTTATTTTGTGTGTGAGTTGGCAGGAATTTCTAAAACCAACGGATGTAATGTTAAAGTATAAATTGGTAACTTCGGTCTTGTCAACTTTTTCCCTTTTGCTAAATATGTGAAAAGGTTTGTCTTTTCTTAAATATGTCTAGCATATTACCTTCGGTTCTCTGAATGAAGTCTTACGTGAAGCGGGTTACATCATATTTCACATGTGTGACGGAAGGATTGCAACAGAGATGGCCGTTTAACGTTGAATCCCCCAGATGGAGCTAAGAGATTGAAAAGAAAGAACATCTTCAAGGTTCTCCATTTCCTTTTGCTTACAATGCAAGGGGAATGGAGAAAGAGACAAGAGCGAAAAAGTACTGGGTATCAAAAGATGGTGATGGGAGAATACGAAAATGAGAGCAAGAGAGAGACTGAGTTTCAGAATGTTTCTTTTTCATTTGAGACTTGGAGTGCAATGGCCCCCTGCTGAAAAATCTCCTTTACCTCCTCCTGCACTTCGCCCCACTGTTTCCCATTTTCCTATCCTCAATCCCTTGGTTCTGCTTCTCATGGTGATTTCATTGCAGCTTATTTCTCTCTCTCTCTCTCTCTCTCTCTCTCTCTCTCTCTCTCTCTCTCTCTCTCTCTCTCTCTCTCTCTCTCTCTCTCTCTCTCTACCTGGTTTCTGCAGGTGTTTAGTCTCTTTGAATTCAATCACACGTTTTATTCTTTTTCCATTGTTCTGTTTATCACTTTTTATGTCTTATTTGGTTTTTTTTTACATTTTAAACCGTACTCCATTTCAGACTCTGAGCCCTTCAATTTGAGAGGTTCTAAACCTCAACCATCTCCTTTTGGACACACATACACATACACATACACATACACATACACACACACACGCAAGCACACACACACACACACCTTCCTAGTACCCCGGCATAATATTTAAGGTCTGTAAAATCATGTTATTATTTATTGGCATACATTTTAAGGGGTAATATGAATTATGTATTATTAAGCCTAACCCTAACAATAGTGTGCATGTGCTTGTATCAATCAACAACAAATCAATAACATATGAACATGGACATAAACTACATTAAACTACACAACTACATACACTAAGTCAATACATGGATGATACAATGCAATGTGTCATAAATACAGACAAACAGACAGACACACACAGGTGTGCGCCCTCTCCGGCTCTACCTCCCTTGTACTGTGTGTCCTCATCCATCATCCCTCTTGACTTCACTCGCCCTGCTTGCCTTCTCTGCACCGCGTCATTCCACTGGCACCGTTCCCACCCCTCTGAACTCCAACTGCTGGACCACTCCACCCGGCCCGTTGTATGTAACACCACTCCACCACTCCACTCCTTGTTCTCGCTCTTGTCACCTCTGCTTTTTTCGCCCTTTTGCTGCGACAGTATGCTGCAGTGTCATCTCCCGTTCCGCTCTTCGCTCGGAACACATTTGCAGTATTGCAGTGCGATGGCCGTCCATCTTTACTCCATCATCATGCCGAGTCAATCATCAACTCATATCAGTTGTGTGGATGACCGCTTCTCTATTTGAAATGCAAAAGCGCAGCGCTCTTGGCAGACAAAAAATTAGGTCAGAAAATGCAGCATGACCACAATTCGAACACGTGAGCTGGTGAGCTGGATAAAACCTGTTTGGTCTTGTCCTACTAAGAACACCTGGTCTGAAAGCAACGCTGAAAGTGGACTTTTATAGGATCTGCCTTTCAATGAATGAGAAATAATCAACAAATCGTCTTTTGTAACCAAACTTGGACCTGTTCTCTGGTTTAATTATTGTCAAGGAATTTAAGACTATTAGTGGAGCTAAACCATATCTAGTTGTTCAAGAGAGGATTCTGTTGCGATGAGCCCCACCATGCCAAAGTGTACCGCAATACCTGTCAATATATACATATAAATATAAATCACACATATCAAATATATCAAATATAAATATACAACAAAATGCCAATCCTCATGTTGCGTTTCTTAACTTTTTTTGTGAGTGTGAGCCACTTTTGTTGGTAGTGTGTTTTATGAGCGCTCTATCAGTGCTTACATTTGGATGGGAAACGCTGTTCTCATAATGAATGAATGAATGAATGAATGAATGAATGAATGAATAAATGAAAGTTACTCCACTGCATTGTCCGAAAAATTTACAAAAATACTTGACTACAGTCACCCCACCCCCCGTCCCTCTTATAAGCCTCTAATACAAAAACACGCCTGGTAGATCTTCTCAGCATTTCAGTACAAAAAGTAGTTATTGTACTGAACAAGTGTGGGCATCCCTGCTCTACTACATGTTTTTCTTTGTATCGTTTGCAGATGTCTTCTTCCGTTTCCTCTCCTTTCTCTGTCGCCTCTCTAACACCTTCTCTTCTGTGATGGTCTTTCTCACAGCATCTTCTGGTCTCTCACATTGCTCTCCTCCCACGGCACCTTCACTGGCCCCTGAACACCACCATCCTACCATCTGTTCATCTGGGAAAATCCTATGCCCATGCGTGTTCGCACACACACACACACACACACACACACATACACACGGTCCACAATAGTTTGTGGACACACACACACAGAGAAAACCTCATGCATACTGCGAATGCCATGAAAACAAGTTGGGTTATTTGACGCTGTAAAAAAAAACGATCCGACAACAGCTGACAACCACCAATGGGTATAGCCTGATGTTGACATTTGTAGGTGTTTAAAGCAGGCACCTTAAGGTGTTTATGTCAGGTGTGTTTTGAGTAGTCAGTCAAGTGCTACAGACCATAGCCCCACCCCCCTCCCATTAAACATACAAATCGCATTCATTCCGTAAATGACACGCATTAATTGTAATTTCTTCTGTGTCAGGCAGGAATGAAGGAAGACCCGGAATGGGCTATTTTGCTGAATTATTTGAACCTTTAGGAACACAGCAATGAGTTATAGTCTATGCCAATTTCACATAAAAATTTGGAAAATTGTTATCACTATGATTTACGCTTTTTGATAAGTGTGATAAAGTCAAGGTTGGAGGAGGGTAGCTCAAAACACATCCATCTTCCTATTGTCACCTCGAGACCTGGAATTTTTTTATTATCACAAAAATAACTCACAGAAATGGCTGAATGAATGTGCACCTGTAATTTACGCAAAGGTTTAGACGACGACATGCAAAACTTTACATTTACTTAAGTTTCCCTACCCCCTTATCTCATGAAAACAAAAAGATGGCGCTCAAATTCAGGGCAGAAAACGTACATGTGTTTTCCTAAAAGTAACACAAATCCATAATCCGTGACGAGGTTCCACTACTACAGATCGCTATCCCTGTAACTGTATCTCCCACTATTCATTTGTCTATTTGTCCATCCATCGATCTCTAAAGGAAGACAGTAGCAGAAGGGGGTACTCCCAGGCTACCCTGGGTAAGTCTAAAAATCCCAGACAACCCAGACACTGAACCAATCACAATGTTTACAGTGCACACTTACAGCAATAATCGTATATACAAGTAATTTTATTTCCTTCAGTCAGGAGGAAAATATTGTAATGCAGCGGGGAGAATAATGCCGGGGCTTGTATTCATTAGTCACATGCATGTTAGCTATGAGCCTTTATCAAAACGGTCATCAAACATCAAAGAATGTGCAGGGCTTAATCTTTGTCTCGCAGCGTCCACAGTGACTCCGGGGGAGGAGAAGTGTAAAATCCTCTACCATCGTCAGGCCTAGGCTGCTTAGCTCCCAGCTGATCATAGGGGATTTTAAATCTGCCGCAGAATGCTGAATCAAATTTGGCTCCGATGTACGATGATCTTGCATACTTTCCCTCAGATTACTTTTCATTATTATTATTTTTTTACCTGACCTAATTTGAGTGTGCTCTTAAATCTCTCTTCTCTGTACCGTGAGCTGCGTGAGTATAGTACTGTTTATCCTCTCTCTTTAAGTCCATCCAAGTACAATTTGTAATATTAGAGACACATTTAAGTGCACTGTTGTTTTCTAATTGTCATCTAATCGTCACGGTCAAAAACAACCCGCTGCCTATCATGGGGATGTGTATGGCAAATTGAATTGATATGCCTCATTAAATGTGTTTATACTTCTTTAACGTCAAACTAGAGCACATGCAGAGTAAGTGTATGTGTGTGTGTGTGTGTGTGTGTGTGTGTGTGTGTGTGTGTGTGTGCGCGCGCGCGCGTGTGTATGTGTGTGTGTGTGTGTGTGTGCGCGTGTGTATATGTGTGTGTCTCCAATGCTAATACTAGTCGTGTGAATGTGTAAACAAAACAAAAAGTGAGCTGAAATCAATTATGGTTCAGACTAAAATGCATTACAAACAACCAGGCAATTATTCACATATTCTGCAAGACTATTTACTTATTTACAAGTGTGTGTATGCTACTCTTGAGCTGGGTATTGGAGATGCAATAAAGTGCTGTCTGCCAAGGTCTGGACAGAGATATTGCCTCAACATCCACACCTGGGATCTGTCCAGTGAAACCATAGCAGTCTATGGTTGCTGCTAAGCATTTTCCCTGGCACATTTTAAGGTTAAGTGCTTATTTGCCAAAAGAGCACCACTGGCTGTAACCCACTGAAGCCGTTAAAAGCAATGTTCAAAACTCCCTTCTATTGCCCCATTAATATTTCTGCTTGGTTGAAGGATGATTCAAAGCAAACAAGAAGCGATAAAAGTTACAGCCCAGCTTACTGTAAAATCAGTTCTTGGGAAACGCTAGGCCTCTGGCAAGGGAAAATAAAGTGTGAAGTGTTTCACTGTGAAAAGGTCTATACTGTTGTGGTTGGCAACCAAAAATGTGAGGTGGGTGGAAAGAAGTTGAAGGAGATAATTTATAGGGAAGAGAAGATGAAGGGTAGAAGAAAACTTCCACAAGATGAGAAACTTGGAATATTTGTATTATTATTTATGAACTAGAAACACCTTCTGACAATATAGTTGTATTATTACTATAAATTGCCATAGCAGGGTATTGTCCTCTCACTGGGTGAGATGCTGTAGAATATTGTATCTGTTATTTAAGCTATGATGTGCTTCATTGTTTGGATAATAAAGCATATGCCATGTTGTTGTAGGGTTCGCTTTCACTGGACCTCTGTAGGACCTCTTTGACACTTTGTTTGGAATAAAGTTGAGAAGTGATCATTCAGAGGTGACAGGCTACTGGAGTTGTTGTTTTGTATGTGTTCAACCTAACTTGGGGATTTATTTGTTGTCACCCAGAGAAAGCAGCAAAACAGCAATTATGTTGTCTTGTGGTATTCCGACTTTAAGCTAACAAGCGCGTTTGCGTTTTGCTCACCTGTTCTTTTAAGGAAAACAACAACTGAATTGTGTTTTTTGGGGCATTTCGCACTTTATCTGCCTTCTCCACTGAAAAACCATCTACTCTCATGAAACGCTCATATAAAAAGAATCAAATGACATGTCTGGTTAGTGTCGTCTTGACAAATGTCCAGCCCATGGTATATATATATATCGATAGATATTGTGATGTGAAATAGTGTTTGTTGTCAAATAGTGAATAACTATTTGGTTCGGGTTGGTTCTCTTGATACCCTACATACAAATCTGCTTTTATAAATACAGGCAGAATCTCCAACGGTGGGAAAAGGTTTGAATTACAGTATGGCTGTATTCTGCAAAACACTTATCATGCAGTAATTCCACTATATAGATCAATAGATGTTGCCAGGCCTTGAAAACCTAAAGGGAAATATCTAAATCTCATAGATATCTCAAAGGGCCAGAGACTAAATAAATCACGATTTATAAATGAATCAAGGCTGATATAGTCCTTTGTCAATAATGAACATTGATTGTATCGGGTTAGAAGTCCTTCTTGCTTATGAAAGAGCATAAACTGTAATAGAATTGTACAACAAAAGTCCAAGGCTGAAATCATCGTTTGTCTTTTGTAGAGTATAATTGAGGTTTGTGTTGTTGATAATCTGAATCCAACTTTATATTTGTCTTTTGCTATTACCATTCATCAACACAACAGAGGAAGAATATGTGTGTGCGTGTGTGCGCACATGTGTGGATGTGTGTGGAAATCTTTGCCAAGCTTTTATTTTGATCTCTTCTATTTTAATAATTGAAATATGACATCATAAGCCGACATCATCAGAGAGTGCCAGCTCTTCTTTATAGTGAAGGTATTCCACTGTGAATCAGAGGATGGTTTTTCAGACCGCTTCCAGATTTCATGTTTAATAAAAGATCAACTTGGTTTAACGTATTCAAAAGCATTGAATAGTAATCTACATTATTTTCTGGTGAGAGTTATCTAGGGACACGCGGAAATCTCCAGTCCATCTTTCGTATGAACACATCTACCATTTACTTGGACTAGAGTTACTGTCACTATTCCCTGTAACAACGTTTACATTGAAAGGATTGTTCAACAGATAAAGACTAGGAGGATAAAGAATAAAGACAGAGATGGAGACCGACAGGGTGAAGAGATGGACGGACAGTACAAAAGAATGAACGATAGAGCAGGCATAGAGAAAGAAAGAGGTAGCCACCTCAAAATAACCACTTCATGGTACAGCTGATGGAATTTGTCATCACTTTCATCACAATTTTTGTTAAGAGCTTCTTCTTCAGCTAGTTAAGAGCTAATAGTAGCATAAAAGTGCAAACCGGCATATACATTGAAACAAACTAAACTCAAGCAACATCCATTGAACATATCGGTTCGGTCAGTTCAAGCAACCTGCCGAAGCATCATCTGTGGATGGATAGATTTTCATTAAACTTTCATAAGTGGTTACTTGTTGATGTGGAAACTTTGATGGGTGGCTACATATAATATCACCCACTTGGTAACTAAACTGTGAAAAATGTCTGCTGTAGAGCAGCTCACACACACACACACACACACTCACAAACACACGCACACGCACACGTGCGCGCACACACACACACATGCACACACACATATATTCCTAACTGCGTTCACATTGTTAATAAAACATATCCTCCTCCTCCTCAGCTGCTCTTCCTCTCTGAAATACACGTGTTCCTCTCTGTCCACTTGCGCAATCTTTTGTTTCTCCCGTATGGCATCCACTTGGTCAAGCCGATCGCATAAATGATTCACCGGCCGTTTACATGCACCAAATCACACCGCATGCATTATGCACACACACACAGTCGAGGCCCTCCCTCGCTTCTCTACCACTCTCTTAAGCTTTCCTTTTCATCTCCTTTTCCCCTGAAATTCCATTCGTAGCATGAGTCTTTTATTTTTCCTCATTCTTTTATTATGAATACAGACTCTTATTTAGCATTATCTATGGCCTACTTCTATGCCTGGATCCCCCTTCTCTTCCATCACTCTCTCACCACGTCAGCCCCCGGATCCTACCCCACCCCATACCCTTTTTTCCCCTGGCTCTCTCTCCGTCTCTCTGTCCGTCTGTCTGCCCGCTGATAATTGTGTTTGTGTCCGTCTTACTAGAGGTGCAAACCGTGAAACTAGATTGTGCTGCTTCGTTGGAAAATGGCTGTGCGGATGCCGACCCCTCACTGGGTTCTATCTGCAATCCTGCTTTCCTTTCTCCCTGATTATTTTGTCCTTTAAAAATCCTCAGGCTCTCCCTCTATATCGCTCTTTCTCTATACACGGCTCTTTCTCCCCATTTATACTTTTATTTTGTTGTGTGAGCCATCTAGCCAACCTCGTTGTTTGTTTGTATTGGGTTGTTTCCTCCCTTTACCATTCATTTCCTTCCTTGTTTTCCAAATTCGTATAGCTGCACAACCACTATACTCGAATGGGTATCATAGAACACAAGCTTGTGCTTGTCGTTATATGTACAGACCGGCTTCATGTTGAGTGGGTTTAACTTTTACTTTACAGGAGACAAAAATATATCGCTCCTCAAATTGACTTAAAGCAACAGTTAGGTACAGAAAACGTCTGGGTTCCTCCAGACATAGGCCTATGCAAGGTACAAATACAAGCCTAATGACGGCAAATCACCATGAGGTATATATAGACTATCTGGCTGCAATATGCCTGCTTGATTTATCCAGCAAGTTACCTATATCTTCCCCCTTTCCTATCCTACCTCTCCTTGTTTTACTTCAATGTCTGAGCCCTGTGGTGCTGTTCTGGGGGAATCTGATACATAAATCATGAAACACATACCAGGGCTAGCATCTTATCTTGCTTTGTAATAACGCCCTGCAGCATGTTGTCTTTAAACTACAGGTCTTGGTCATTTAGATTCAAGCATGGCGCAGTGGCCCAAAACAAAGTGGCCCAAAAATAAAAGCATGAGGAAACACATGTGCTGTCACACACACACAAATGTGGTTGACTAAGTCGGGCCAGTGGTAGCATCTTTCATCTTTCTCATTCTCTCCATCGACATCCCTCTCTCGTCCCCTTCTACACCAACATAACAATGTTGCAGCTCGAACAAAATAACGATCTTAACTAAGTCTTTTGAAGAATAAAGGGAAAAACGATTACACTGTTGCGGCACAACATATCGTAACAACTTGTTACAACTATGTTAACGAAGATCTCTTCTCACCCACATATTGTTCTTATTTTGTCTCCCTACTTACACAGAATAATATAAAACCATAGATCTATGTATATGGAATCCATACAGAATGAAGCGGGAGGGCAGGGCGTTCGGGGCATGTCAAATGTCAATGAGATTCCGTCCAGCAGCACAGAGTTCCGACACCGCTCTGCATTGACATGCTCCTGGCTTGACATTTGAGCGACTGCCAAATATGCCCGCAGAAGAACGGTTCTGATCCGTGGACGCCTATGAGCTCTCGGGTCAAAGCACGGTTCACACACTGTCGGTGAACCCGACATGTTGTTTCTATTTCGCAAAGGAACATATGCGCACAATCCTGCCGGACAGGAGCACATCTGCTGTGATGTGGCTGAGGATAACCTTGATGTGTGTACATTATCTGGACCTGATGAAGGACCTCATTGCTGGTAGGGGCTGAGACTCGTTGCGTTGGTATGTGCACCAAAACCAGCAAACTGAACAAATCTACTGTAAACAATGTGTTGTGAATGCTCACATTATGTTGATCCAACCAATCTTAAGGAGACATAGGTTAGATCAGATTAGGTTAGATTATTTTAGATTAGGTTAGATTAGTTTAGGTTTGATTAGTATACATTAGGTTAGATAATATTAGAATAGGTTATATAAGGTTATCATAGGATAGGTTAGATTTGATTAAGTTAGATTAGATTATATTATGTTAGATTAGGTTTTATTATGTTAGATACATTTAGTTAAGGTTAGATTAGGTTAGGTTAGATTAGGTATGATTAGGATAGATTAGGTTAGACTACGTTAGATTAGGTAATATTAGGATAGATAAGGAAAGATATGATTCTGAAATGATAGACGTATTGAAATGGGTTTGAACAAGGAGATTTTATTGTTGGTAATGTGCTACGCTTTTGTGCAGAGCGGTTTTGTGAAATACTTTTATATTGTGTTCCTTCATATATTTATTTTTGTTTGATTGCAATTGATATGGGAATTATTTTGTTCTTTTTTGTTTTATGTTAGGTGCCAAGTTCAAAGGAGGGAGGGAAATATTATGTATGTTTATTCAGTTAGATTCAGCTTTCTTCAAAAACTATTAAAATATGTGATAAAAAAAGATAGTAAAATTATCATTTTACAATTGTGTTGCTTGAATGTTTAAATGGCTGTCAAATGTCTTGTTTTTAGTATTCTACAGCAGACATTACATAACACCTATGATATACCGTATATAAACCACACATACCATGATGATATATCTGTGGTGTGACAAATGACTGTCGCTAATCGCCTTACTGGGCTTGTCTGGAATGGATTGAGTGGAAGACTGACTAATAGTTAGAGGAGATGAAAAGTGTACATACAAGTCTCTACAGTTTATATATATATATATATAGTTGGAGGGCTGCAGCTGATAGGATACAAAAATACACAGCTGCCTTGACAGTCCATATACCAGTGAGATTGTTTCACACGCGCACAAACACACATACACACACACACACAGCCACACACAAGCGCACATGCTCACAAGAACAGACTCACATGCACATATCCACATGCACACACCCACACAGTCACACTGAGGCACACTATCTCATATGTGCACAGGGCGCTACATGCACATAGCCCTACATATATCCGTTCCAGACATGGGAGGCCAGGATTGGTCTAAACAGCTAATCAGGCCAACCAAAATAGAGCTCATCTCCCTATGTTGAAATGAGGTTGGGATTGGAGTTATCTTTGTGCGTCCGCTGGGCAATCATTGAAAAACTCCATTTGGATCACATCTGTGAGGACGCTGTCAGACCATAATAACCTGTAACCATGGCACACAGACACTTGATCTGTATCAAACAAACCAATGATTTATGCTGTAGCCTGTTTGTTTGGTATTCAGATTTTCGGAAAAGTGAGCGATTTAATAAGAAAATAAGATTACAATAACCAGAAACTGAGTGAAGATAACACACAATAATGTGAATGAAAGTACAAAAGATAAGGAAACAGATGGGCGGATCTAAAATATAGACTTTACATTTCTGATGCTGGAATATTACGCCACAATTAGGAATGGACTTTCTAGTACAGCACAATTCAACTCATTCACACCTACCTGCATCATTCTTTTTTTATATACATCCATAGTGCTATATGCAAGTATAGACTTCAAATGACTCCTAACTGTATAATAACTTCTGAAGCCAATAGCAATAATCATAAACTGGCAATGGTGTTGGATAATAGGCTAACTTTTCCAGGGATGTGCTAGAAGATTTGAGTACGGCTAATAAATCTTTGTGATAAATGCACTTGTTCTCATTAAGACTGCGCGCAACATTTTGGCTTTGTGCTATGATTAATAAAGCGATACGCAATGAGAAGCAAAAATGAAAGTCATTATTCAATGTAAGTTTCATAATATGATGTTGAGACGGTGTCGTGACTAGGCCATGTGATTTTGGTGGTACAATTTCAGCTAAAGCATTCGAGCGTCATAGAATTTA
Source organism: Lota lota (assembly GCA_026745465.1). Classification (NCBI taxonomy): domain Eukaryota; kingdom Metazoa; phylum Chordata; class Actinopteri; order Gadiformes; family Lotidae; genus Lota; species Lota lota. The sequence continues at coordinate 4,684,345 of JACYXH010000479.1, read as the reverse complement.
ATGCTTTTTCCATCTCCTCATCTAATGTCTTTGTTCCAGAGTCGGGAAAGAGGGTGATAGAGAGCGATTGAGAGAGTGAGTGCAAGAGAAAAAGAGAGAAAGAATATTTGAGGCATTTAAAATGAATGGGGTTTACTAGAGTAGAAATGTGTTGAAAAGGGCAAGTACGCCATAAGTTTAAGTATTATTTGTCATAACTGTGCCATGGATAAACTACCAAGGACCTTGTTTTATTTAAAAAGTAATTATGCTGGCCAGGAGGAGAGGAGTATGGCATTTAGTGCTTTGTTATTTTGCAGTGAAATTTCCTGCTATAACAGCAATCCTTATTAAGTCCCAATTAACTTCTATGTAAGCGATCTGAACTCAAGGTACAACCAAATCTTTAAACTATGGAAATTCTGGTTGGAGAGAACAAAAAAGGATGAGAGAGAGAGAGAGAGAGAGAGAGAGAGAGAGAGAGAGAGAGAGAGAGAGAGAGAGAGAGAGAGAGAGAGAAAAAAAGAAAGAAAGAAATAGAGAGAGCAGGATGGCAGAGAAGAAGTGAGAGAGACAGAGACGCAGAGAAAGGAAAGGAGAGAGATACTGAGTCTGCTGGCGGAAATAAGTCCAATGAGTTTGTGCGTGAGTGCACCTCTTCTTCGAGGCGACACCTCGCTGAAGGGGAGATTGGGCGGGCGTGATTTACAGCGTACGACCGTAAGTCTTCTTTATGTGCTTTCTATAAGCGGGACGCGTCACTGAAGAGTGTATGTAAATGAAGGATAGGAGGTTGATGGCCACAGGTGATTTAGGGAGAAGAGGGTACAAGGGAATGTGCACAGGAGGACAAGGGAGAGAGAGAGCGATAAACAGAGTGAAAGACTGAGTGAGAGACAGAGAGAGCGATATACAGAGAAATAGAAAGAGACAAAGAGACAGAGAGAGAGAGTGAGTGAAAGACCACCTTGTGCACATGCCTGTAAAATGCCTGGGTTGATCCACGTACAAACAAACATCATCTCCACTTTTATTGCCCACTGATAATGCTCTCTCTCTCTCTCTCTCTCTCTCTCTCTCTGACAGAGCAGCAGAAACAGCATCTGAGAAGAAGGAGAGAGTTAAAATTTTTAAAAGGTCTAAAACCTAAGCTAATGGCTGTGATGTCTCCAGCCCATGCATGTCATGCATTTAGAGAACTGCTGTCTCCCAAATGTCCGTCAATGTGGAACCAACATGTGCAGTGCACAAAAAGCTTTGCTCATACTGTTTCAAGGTTATCAGCATTTAATGCAAGAAGAGTGCTTGTGCCATTTTACATAGAGGTCCTAGAAACAAACTCTATCTGCAAATAAACGTGTGTGTCATTGAGTGGTGAATAATACAGACACTGGTCAAAATATGAGAGGATATGCAGTAAAAATTACTTTGATTGTGAGGAAAACCCATGACATTAATAATCAACTATATTATTATACTCTCTCAGAGTGGGGTGGGGGATGGTGGGGTGAACTACCAATCGACTACGGCCAATACAACGACGTCACTATGTATTGCGCCAAAGCAATCCCTCTCCGTAACATGACCTTGACGTCATATTCGCCACCAGTGTTCAACTTTACGAGTGGAGCTGTTGTTGTTTAACTGTGTCCAATACTGTATATGGACCACCATTATGACATTGGGGAGATGTCACAGGAAATGGAAGAGGACCTTTTATTGCAAAATACAGTCTTATCGTTTCCCTGTGATTAGCCTTTGAATAACACACACACAAACACACACACACACCTGGGTTGTTCAACAGGACACTGGTGCGCCATGCTTCTTTCCGTGCCGTTTAATACTGTGATGAATCTAAATTGCCTTCATATTTAACTCTGGCTGGACGGCGGCGCCCAAAGCTCTTGCGTTTATGCCTGATTTCATATTGCACAATGAACAAGGGTGTTAAATATTCACCATGCTTCAGCCCCTCTCGTTCATCGCAATTACAATGATATGTTGGCCTGTGATTAGGGAATCACGCCCGGAAAATTAAAACGTCAGTCCAGCACAACAGTAAGAAGACCTTTGCCGTCGTAAAGTTGACGAGGAGTGCTGTATTAAATTCATACCACAATGGGCATGGCTTTATGAATATGAGATTTATGCACTCTCAGAGGGAGCAAGAGAGGGATTCCGAGAAAGAGAGATAAACCTGGTTTTACAACTTGGGTGAATTAAAAATGAGAAAGTACCCATGGAACTAGAAGGAGGCGGGGTCAGGGAGTGGCACGGTGAAGAATATCAGAAATTACGCTACGTTTACAATATGCTCGCTCCACCAATAAAGACTAACCAGGCCACCATGAGAGTGGGAGAAGAACCAGACTGAAATTGCGTAGTTTAATGGCTTCACAGAGGCCGTATTTCAACCGCATGTCAAATTAAATCTGATTATGAACCCTTTTACTTTTCAGTTTTCAATTCATTTGAATAATGTCAATGTTTCACATTGTACATTAAGTCAACCCATGATCAAGGCACCAAAAGTGCAAATGCAACAGAATAGAGTAATTGCCAAGAGTTGTAAAAAGCATGTATTATGGAAATTTAATTTTTTTAATTTAAATTTAAAGCATTCTGATACTGAATACAAACATTGTTATTTCAAAAAATAAAATCTTGTTTTTGTATTTAGATTTTGTTGCAGCATATCGAGGGTGGAGAACAGGGTGTTGCTTGAATGCTGATTGTTGTAGCTGATTGATTAATGTGTGTTTCCCATGGTTATTGACCTTTTCCCTGATGTTAGTTCCATATTATTTTGAGTGAGTGTGTGTGTGTGTGTGTGTGTGTGTGTGTGTGTGTGTGTGTGTGTGTGTGTGTGTGTGTGTGTGTGTGTATGAGTATTTTCCTTTGTGCCTGCATGTTGCCATCATAACCATACACCCCCCGTGATCAATACAGATGTGCATGGTTCCTCAGCTATTACAATAACTAAATCGACAGAGACAAACGCACAGAAGAGGGAAAGGATGCGCAGGCACCAGCCAGCAAGAATACTATTACAAACACACCGCACGCAGTTGTTGAGAAAATCAAAGGACATACAGACAGATAGACAGACAGACATACAGAGACTCCTCTTATTATAGTAAAATAAGATGAAGCTAATCTAGCTTAATTTCAATAAAGAAGGCAAATCATTTTGATCTGGCCCGCAAATAATTTATTAGAACATAAACAATCAGAATCAATTTGTCCCGCAAAAAGATCAAGAATGAGAGCCAATTAAATATTTTCCAACAGGAAATCATTTAATCCGCTTTATCCTGCCTCTTAGTCCTTCCACTCCCACATTACAATTTTGTAATGTGGGACCAAACCCCATATGTTTGATCTGCAACAAAGCTACTGCAGTAACCAAATAATACAATCTGAGAAGGCACTGCATCACTCCAACTTCAATGGGTTCAGATGCTCATCGAGTGCAGAGCCTCTCTTTGAATGACCAACAGAGGGGACCTGTAAAGGCCCGGTCCTGTTCGGTACAAGACAGGAGTACCGTAGCCTCTCTCCGTGTTGCATGGATTCTTGGGAAAAGAAAAGAAACCCTTCACAGTCAAAATCGAAAATCCGAACAACAGATGTATTCGAAACATCTGTTGGAACAAGTTAAAACCAGCAGAGGTGACGTCGCTGGTTGACGGGTCAACAGACCACAGCGATGTTTCAGAGTTCTGCATATATGTATGATTCTTTGAGGGAGAGTGTTTTTGAGAAGACTTCTGTTTGAATGAAAATCTTTCTATCACCTTTTTGCTTGATTGATTTACAGCTGAAGCCATTTATGTTGATTGTCAATTTGAATAATATGAATAGTTGGTTATTTTCTACAAGTTCAATGTTAAAAGGTTCAATGTCTTTCTATTTGCCACATTAATAAAATCAGTTTTGAATTCACCTTTTGAGGTGACGAGATTTACCTGGCAAAACATCTCTTTACATGTTTACCAAGAGAGTCAATTTCCACCTCTCACAGTATTAAACTATTTACTATTTTGCTAATAGCGACAGATGTCTTTCAGCAGCAAGGCAACGGAATGTGGCACATCATTCATATTTCATGAGTGTAAAAATAGATGACCCTACCCCTCCTTGTTCATTAAATGTATCGGCTTATTAGTTTCATGTCCTATTTCAACCGCCTTCACTATTTAGCTAGACGTAGGTCTTTGATACTTGGTATGTAAAACACATGGAAGTGAATGAAGATATTCTGTAGTGCCATTATTATGGCATGGACTTATATTGGGCAGGTGAGTCCATTAGAACTCTGTTCTAACAAACTTTCATAACAGCTTGATTCCCAGAGAGGAAAAATGGCCCTTAACTGGATCCCAGACTTCCTTGTGTAAATAATGAACCAACTCAACAATACGAGTTGCACTGGACACAGCATTACCCAGATTTACTATCCCACAGCACCCCTAGCCTGTGTGAGTTCCTGCTGTGCTGGAAAATGAACTAACTAGCAGCCTTTCACTACCTTTATTGGTTTTACTGTGCTCCAGTTTTGAGGTGAGGCCACACCGCAGACTTATGATAGCCGCTATTGCTGTTGCCGCCGACGATGTGTTCGATGCGTGAATATGTCTTGGTTCCAATTTGCTGCAGAGCTTTTCTGAACGATATGAACTAAGTAATGACTGGATGGACGATTCTCCCCCCGCACTCCATCTCTCTATCGGTTTTCAATTTGGAGCTGAAATGTTGCTTGGGTATCCTCGCTCACCGTTTTCTCAGCGGACGCGGTGTGAACCGTCAAGATAATGACAAACCCATTGCTGTTGCTGTAGCTCCACTGACAAGGCTGCCTGGCAGGATGATCCTTACTGCTGTTTTGCTAACAGCTTAGTGGACAGAAAGAGATCAGAAAGTGCTTTTAGCTAAGTCCAAAAGTTGCTAGTAGATGTTGGGAAGCGAACAATGAAGCATTTTGTCCAGTTGAGCAACTACTACAAGACTCCTTACTGTTCCTGTCTGGAAAGGCAGGAACGTTTAAGCTTCTGTAGCCAAGAGACAAAGGGAGTCTCCTTTACAATAATTAGACATTCCATGTTTTTTCATCCAGAACTCCATACCTACTGCATTGATGTGAAGGAAATCTTCAATACTCCTTTTTTACTCCCAGTCTCTTTTTTGCTCCTCACAATAACCATTGACACAGACAGGTAAACAGGAGTTCAAATACAAATATTATTTGCACTTTATGTAACCTAAATTAAAGTTAAAATATTTGAAATATGTATAAGCTTTTCATTATTTCTCTTGAAGGCCTGAAACTAAACTATGTTGTTTATTTTTGGCATGGTTATGATTGATATTATTCATGTTTCATTGTTCATTGTTCATGAATTTAGCACATGACACCATTCAAATGAAGGGTCACTATTTTCATAAAATTACGAACGCTTCTTCCAGCCTCTGGCGGCTGTGCTCCTGTACCAGTGCTCCTGCCCTGGTAATAATAACAGTATACTGATGGCAAGAATAATAGTTAATGTTGTGTTTTTATACTGGGGTGTCACACAATGAGTCACCGTGACTGCAGTGACTCATTCATTTTGAACTTCCTCTGATTCGATATTTGCTTGTTTACCGGTTTCCTTTCACCTGCAAAGGGCCAATTATATGTATCTGGCCTAGATGTGTGTACAAAAAAATAGCAGTTAGACCTCTTTGAAGAGAAAATGTTGAACAAAGCAAAAGGCAAAGAACACATGAATCATTTAGGAAGCAGTCAGGCAAACAAGGAGAGAAAACAACATATTCAACGCACAATGATAAAAAAAGAGTTTATGTATTCTC